>CM077215.1:5629865-5712365 GCA_039654625.1 Rhinogobio ventralis
TGCTTTTTTTGTAAGTTGAATACAGAAGGCGGTCTGCCGGAAGCTAGATATTTTACTTCATAAAGTTTTAAAGATGGATATTTTTCTTACACAAACCCATCAATTTGCTTCAGAAGGCCTTTATTAACCCCCCGGAGCTGTATGGATTACTTTTATAATGGATGGATGCACTTTTTTGGGCTTCAGATTTTGGACAGCCGTTCACTGCCAATATAAAGCTTGGAAGAGCTAGGACATTTTTTTGTATTCGTCTGAAAGAAGAATGTCATATATATATATATATATATATATATATATATATATATTATATATATTTATATATATATATATACCTAGGACAGCTTGAGGGTGAGTAAATTATGGGATACTTTTCATTTTTGGGTGAACTATCCCTTTAAGCATTAAACACTTAAAGCATTAAAGGGGCAGTTCAGTTAGGTAACCAAACAGTTGATGTTCTCCATTGACTTCCATTGTTTTGTTTTGTTTTAAATGGGGCCCCGTCAACTGTTTGGTTACCAACATTCTTCAAATTATCTTCTTTTGTGTTCAGCAGAAGAATTAAATTCATACAGGTTTGGAATGACATGAGAGTAAGTAAATGATGACAGCATTTTCATTTTTGGGTGAACTATCCCTTTAAACACATTTCTTACCTATTAAACTTTTTAAACTTAATATAAAATGCATGATGAAAATTTGTGTAATATATCACAACAAAATGAATTATCCTGTTTATTATTCTGTCCAACTCTCCCGCCATATCTGGATTTAAAATGAATCACGATGACTTGTCTCCCTGGGTCACATGTCCATACACGTTTAAATTACTTCCTTGAAGTGACCATTGCATGTTCCCTTGTGGAAGGGCCCTTCGTGAAAGGATTCAGTTGTTCACTTTCGTTTGGAACACCCCTACAAATGGTGGTGCCCTTCAAGGGTGCAAGAACGCCGTTTGGAATTCACCCTTGACCACGTAGCAACCATCCAGAAGACCATAGCAACCACATAGCAATCTGCTAAAACCACTCAGAACACCTTAGCAACTCAGAGTTTTACATGGGTTACATGGGTGTAGAAACAATTTTCACTCAGAAATTGCAGGTAATGGCAAGTAACACCTTGATTAAAATGTGAAATTATGAAGTAGAAAGACTGAAATGTAATCATAAAATGTATTTTAAAAAGTCATTTTTTACAGTGGTTGATTTATAATACTTTGTTGCATTTGTGTGCAATATTGATGTATATTTTGTGTTTTTGCAAATATGTTAGAGAAATCAATAACAATTACATGATTTTGAATTAGTTTCACTGGACGAAGATAAATGTGCAGTTTAAAATTGTAGTTCATATATGTTCAACATTAAGTTCTTAAAATGGACCTCTTCCTGGTGCAGCGCTTTCCGGCAGAATCTATAAATATTGTCTTAGTTTTGGCCACTCTGCACAGTAAGTCCCTTTTTCTCCCCTCAGCTAGTTTTGGACAGCAGACATATTACTTTGCGCTCAGCCTTGGCAACCAAATCCCATAATATGTGGGCAGGCCAGAATTGTGGCTTGGGTCGATGTGCTGTAAGAGCTGTGTGGTTTTGGACTAAAGTTGTCTGAAGTTTTCTTTGCCTTTGGTCTCTTTTGACTCTCTCAGGGCGGCTGTTATTATTGCTCATGTGCTTCTTGGTATTTGGGCTTAGTTGACAGACAGTTCCTCGGACTCTGGATCTGATCCAAAACTGTTGGCCATAGCCGCCCAACTGCCATTACAAGTGGCCAGCTCTTTTAGCTCAAATAGTTTAGACTGAACAGACAAACTACATTGTTGTGTAGAGGTGAACAGGTTTTTGTGTTTGTTTTATCACTATTTTCATCTATTCAAGTTTATGTAGTCTTGCGTGATAACTTTTAAAGGGTACATAACACAGTTTCTGCCAGTCTTATGTTATTCTTGAGTACCTATAGAGTAGTATTGCATCCTTCATATCTCAGAAGAGTCTTTAGTTTTATCATATTTATAAAAGACAGATTCGCTGTACCGATTCTTTCTGAAAACAGCTGAGCTTGTGGAGGCGTGCAGTGGGTGGAGCTAAAGAGTCACGAGCACACATATCACACATATTTGAGCACACACACACACACACAATACATCACAGCATTATCCCTGGATAACTTTTGATTCACTATATGTTCGTGTTGTTCACATTATATGCACTTTCACCTAGATATTATCACATAGAGACTGTGTCTGTTCCCTGAATTAGTAAATACAAAAAAACATCAAAACCATTCAACGGTAAAAATTTAATTGATGTCCAACAAATAAACAACAGACATAATACAGATGAACAAATGATAAAGCTCGGGCTGCTGAATATTCGATCCCATTCCCCAAAAGCGCTTACTGTTAATGATATGATTACAGATAATAATCTAGATGTGCTGTGTTTGACAGAAACCTGGCTAAAACGACGACTACATTACTTTAAATGAGTCCACCCTCCAAGATTATTGTTATAAACACGATCTGCGTCTGAAAGGTAAAGGGGGAGGTGTTGCTGTAATTTATAATAATATCTTCGGTATTACTCAGAAGTCTAGTTTCAAATATAATTCCTTTGAAGTTTTGGTGCTTTATGTAATGTTATGTAGTGTAATTGATAAATCCCGTTTGACATTTGTGCTGGCTACTGTATGCAGGCCACCAGGGCACAATACAGACTTTACCAAAGAATTTGCTGATTTTTTATCAGAGTTAGTACTGGCTGCAGATAAAGTACTAATTGTTGGTGATTTTTATATCCATGTAGACAATGAAAAAGACGCACTGGGATTGGCATTTAGAGACATTCTAAACTCTATTGGAGTTAGGCAACACGTGACAGGACCCACTCATTGCGGTAATCATACTTTAGACCTAATATTGTCACATGGAATAAATGTTGATACCGTTGAAATTCTGCAGCAGAGCGATGACATCTCAGATCATTATCTGGTAGGCTTGCTGCGATAGTCGGTGTTGCCGGTATTACCGTTGTTCAGGCAAACACCGGTTACATCACTTGCCCACCGCGGCACCGCCCCCCACCGTCGTTTTGATTTTTTATAGTAATAAAATCATTAAGTTCAGTTAGAGGACAGACACTACAATTAAAAACTGAAGTGCAGCGTGAGCCGAATGAGTCGCAGCACAAACGCAGCAGGAGTAAGATTTCATTCATCACGAGCGAGGAGCTGAATGACAAGATGACGGCGGAAGATTTGGTTTCAAAGCGAAATGTAAAAGCGCCTATTTAAGGAAGTTTATCATTGTACTGTTCTGTTGTATTTTTCATTAAGCATAAGAGGCTGATTCAATAAACCTGCCCCTGAATTGGCGCTAATTTCAAACCGAAAGTAAAAAATGAGCACGGCCGCACTGTCATACATTCACTGTGCGTGTCCACTGGCGAGTTTTCAGTAGGCCTACATTCCTATGAAAGCTTCATTGAATTAATTGAAAAAATTTATTGAAAACACTCACTTTGCTCCGCACCGTTATAAATGCCATTGCGGCCGTTCACATTTTACTTTAGGTTTGAAATTAGCATTTTAAAAGCCCCCGCCGGTGATACCGGTATTATCGGTGTTGTCACACATCAATTAACCGGTGGAAAAATTTCCTCACCTTCACATCCCTATTATCTGGTATTGTGTATACTTAATTTAGCTGAGGTTGCAAAGCTATCCCCTCGTTTCAAATATTGCGGGACTATCACTGCTGCCACTAAAGATTGCTTTGTAAATAATCTTCCTCATCAGTTTCATCTCCTCAGCATCCCAGATAGCCTAGAGGAACTTGATGTTGCAACAGAAACTATTGACTCTCTCTTTTCCAGCACTTTAGACACAGTTGCTCCCCTGCGCTTAAAAAAGATTAAAGAAAATAGTCCAACGACGTGGTACAACGAGCACACCCAGGCCCTTAAAACAGCAGCCAGAAAAATGGACGTTTTTCGCATTTCGCGGAAAGAGAGTATGATTGCATACAGAAAGGCTGTAAAAACTGCTAGATCTGCTTATTTCTCGACTCTTTTAGAAGAAAACAAACACAACCCTGGGTATTTATTTGAAACAGTGGCTAAATTAACCAAAAATAAAACTTCAACTTTTGATGTTTGCAAACAGCACAGCAGTAATGACTTTATGAACTTCTTTACGTGCAAGATTGATAATATTAGGAAAAAAATTATAACCATGCAGCCGTCTACTACAGTATCACATCAGACAGTGCATTGTAGTGTCATTGAGGAAAAATTACATTCATTCACTGCTATAGGAGAAGAAGAATTGGCTAAACTCGTTAAATCATCTAAATCAACAACTTGTATACTCGACCCTATACCGACTAGGCTATTAAAAGAGATGCTTCCAGAGGTCATAGATCCTCTTCCTAATATCGTTAATTCATCCTTGTCATTAGGATATGTAACGAAAACTTTTAAGTTGGCTATTATTAAACCGCTTGTTAACAAACCGCAACTTGATCCTAAAGAATTAGTCAATTACAGGACAATCTCAAATCTACCCTTTCTGTCAAAAATACTAGAAAAGGCAGTGTCCTCACAACTATGCTCATTTTTAGAAAGAAATGGTATCTGTGAGGATTTCCAGTCAGGATTTAGACCGTATCATAGTACTGAGACTGCTCTCATCGGAGTTAAAAATTATTTACTCTTATCATCTGATCGTGGTTGTATATCTCTGTTAGTGTTACTCGATCTTAGCGCTGCATTCGATACTATTGACCATATCATTCTTTTGAATAGACTCGAAAATGATATTGGCATTAGTGGAATTGCTTTGGCATGGTTTAAATCATACTTATCTGACCGTTATCAGTTATTAGCAGTAAATAAAGAGATGTCACACCGATCACAAGGCTCAGTGCTAGGACCGTTGCTTTTCACCCTGTACATGCTACCACTGGGAGATATCATTAGGAAGCATGGCGTTAGTTTTCGTTGTTATGCTGACGATACTCAGCTCCATATTTCTTCACGCCCTGATGAAACTTACCAATTCAGAAGATTAACGGAATGCATATTGGATGACTAGTAATTTCCTGCAACTTAATTCAGAAAAAAATGAATTTTGAATTATTGGACAAAAAAACTCCACAATTAGTAACCTAGAATACTGTCTAACACTTGATGACTGCTCTGTCAAGTCCTCGTCGTCAGTTAGGAACCTGGGTGTGCTCTTTGATAATAATCTTTCATTTGAAAGCCACGTTTCTAGCATCTGTAAAACTGCATTCTACCATCTTAAAAATATATCTAAATTACGGCACATGCTTTCAATGCAAAATGCTGAACAGTTAGTTCATGCGTTAATGACCTCAAAGCTAGATTATTGTAATGCTCTACTGGGTGGTTGCCCTGCTCGCTTAATAAATAAACTGCAGCAAAACGCAGCAGCTCGAGCTCTTACTAGAACCAGGAAGTATGACCATGTTAGCCCGGTTCTGTCAACACTGCACTGGCTCCCTATTAAACATTGTATACATTTTAAAATCTTGCTAATTACTTACAAAGCACTAAATGGCTTAGCTCCCCTGTAAAATTCTGGCCAGTTGATAATACCTAGAATATCAAAATCAACTGCAGGCAGTCGATCCTTTTCCTATTTAGCACCTAAACTCTGGAACAGTCTTCCTAGCATTGTTCAGGAAGCAGACACATTCTGTCAGTTTAAATCTAGACTAAAAACACATCTCTTTACTATGGCATACACATAGAACATTATCAATTTATATTATTCAAATCAGTTAAATGATCAGGCTGCATTAACTAGGTCAGCCGGAACCGGGAACACTTCCCATAACACCTGATGTACTCGGTACATCATAAGAAGAATGGCATCTACGTTAGTGTCTCTGTTTATCCCGAGGTTTACTGCAGTCAGCCGGATCCGAGCCGTATCCAGATCAGATGGTGGACCTGCACCCAGATATGACCAATACATCTCTGGAGTGTCTGCAGAGGCCGTGTCAATTAAACTCGCCCCTGTAAATGGCGCATCGACACGACATCCTCATTAAACCTGTCTCCGGCGTGACGACTTCTGATCTGTAATGTTGCCAGAATCATAATCATACACTAGAACTGGCACCCCGACTGAGCCTGGTTTCTCCCAAGGTTTTTTTTCTCCATTCTGGCCCTGAAGGAGTTTTGGTTCCTTCCCACCGTCACCTTTGTCTTTTGGCTTGCTCAGTTGGGGACACTAAAATTTCCACTAAAATTTCAACTAAATTACTGATCTGCCCATATTGTCACTATATGATAATTGAAATTAGCTGGATGACATCACCGTTTTCTCCAGAGTGGCTGTACAGCCGAATCAAATTCTGTTGCATTATTTTCCTGTTAACACTGTGAAGCTGCTTTGAACCAATCGGCATTGTAAAAAGCGCTATATAAATAAAGGTGACTTACGCGCCGATTGCCAACAAAACACAGACATTTGACATTTTCACTCACCGCCTGCAGTTTCCACTCATGACCGGGAACAAACAAACACACTTGCAGAACTCCATTGCTGCTCCCGAAAAACAAACTGCATCCACTGTTTCCTTAACGCTGGGTTATTTAGGAAGCTGAACAAGGTTATCTTTCCATCACAACCAGAAACACACTTCTGTAGTGACCGTGATGATTTTGGGGTCTAAAAACAAAACGACAGCGCTGTCGCCGGCTCCCGTAACTCGAACGAAGCTATTATGCCTGTTATGCTTTTTTATATTTTCAACTTTTTTTTGTGTGCTGTGATGCTGTTATCCATTTGCTTAAAATTTGTGTTTTAATGGGATCTTTTTTCCAGATGTAATGTAATTTAAAATATGTAAACTCTATACACTACTACTTATTTAAATGATATATGTTGTATACATACATAGTTTTTTTTGTGTGTTCATGTCCCATAGAAACTTTTATGCTGGAGTTGGAGTTTGTGTGTGTGGTTTTCGTGAACTGTGGCAAACATGCAACCCTCTTACCTCTTCTGGTTCAGGTCCTCTCCACTTTACACTCTGTTCTATTGTTCTTCTCGTCATCTGCCAGCAATTACACTCGTTTATCTCCCTTTCCTCTCTTTCATCTGATCACTCGCTTGCTAAAGACTCACCAGCTGGGCTGTAGCAGAGGGCGGGAGGTGTGCGTGCGAAGCCCGGGCCGTGGAGCCCCGTTTCGTGTTAGGACAAATGAAGAGCGCAATCTGCTGAGAGGGTTTGGCAGTGGCCCCTACGTCTGAAAGTCATTGCATTGTGGAATTGTTCCCTCATCTCTGTCTCTCTAGGGCGGTCTTATCTCCATCCAAGTCTCCCGCTGCCTGGAGAGCAGAAATGAGCTCCACACGCGGACATGTCACTACTCATAAAGCCCACAGTACATTAAACCCATTGTGCGTCTCTAACGACTGGTAACAGCCGACAAACGCTTGCCTAACCTCTCTGAGAGCTGTGCTTAACATATCCCTATGGATGATGGGACAGAGTCTCCCAAATCTGCACATCTTGTTATTCAGTGCTTTTGAAAGGCCTTCTTAGCCTTGTTGTGGATTATATCTCCCTGGAATGCCATCATATTTTGTCATTCTCAAAGTAATAGCAGGTGTGGTACATCCAAAAGGTTATTTTGTGTTGAGTTGTTTTGTGGACCGACATGATACATCTTTTAGCATACCTTCTGATTATGTTTATTTCATACTTATAACTAGTAGTAATGAGACAAATATGATCAGTTTACATGCGCTCTGTGCTGGTGCTTTAAAGGGGTCATGAACTGCATTGTTTTATTGTTTTATAATGTTTCCTGGGGTGCACTTATAATTTTTTACACCAAAAATGGTCATAATTTAGAAATAAAAGGTATTTTTCCTACCATGATTTTAGCCTTTGATTTGAACGCTCTGTTTGAAGGGGCGTGTCTGCTGTGAGACTTCAGTGTAAACGCCCACTGCTGTGATTGGCTGCTGTAAGACTTGTGTAAACGCCCACTGCTGTGATTGGCTACTGTGAGACTTCAGTGTAAACTCCCACTGCTGTGATTGGCTGCTGTGAGACTTAAGTGTAAACGCCCACTGCTGTGATTGGCTGCTGTGAGACTTAAGTGTAAACGCCCACTGCTGTGATTGGCTGCTGTAAGACTTGTGTAAACGCCCACTGCTGTGATTGGCTACTGTGAGACTTCAGTGTAAACTCCCACTGCTGTGATTGGCTGCTGTGAGACTTAAGTGTAAACGCCCACTGCTGTGATTGGCTAACATTTTTGCATATGATATAGCTAAGTATTACATGTTTAAAGGTGCTCTGTGTAATTTTGCAACCATCTACCGCTTACCCCTTCCTTTCGAAGCATGTAGAGAAGCTACGGTGGCCGACACAGGACAAAAATGTTGTTGTTTAAGACAGCAGAGAGTAGCAGTTTGTCTGTTTAGGGCTACCGTAGAAAAATGGCCGTGCAAAATGTCGATTTCACTGGTAGGGGACCCGCGGTGTATGTAGATAGAAATGGCTCATTCTAAGGTAATAAAAACATAACAGTTCAAGCTGTTTGGTTGACAGCTCCAGCGATTTTAAAAGGAGCGTTCTTTGATCGCTTTCTATATATAATTGAATCACAGATTATTTGTATCTTATTATGAGAAACAATGTGAAGTTGGTTCATCAAAATGAACATAAATTAAAATGTCAGGTCAGTTTTGGTCAGTGATTTCAGCCCTCCAAAGTTAATCTTTAGGTTTTATCCGAAAATAAATTTTCAGTGGGATATTTTGGTTGCTGAAATTTCAGTGCATCGTTAATCAGAATCCATATTTCATATTTCTTACTTTGTCTTCTTTCTCTGTCTTTTCTTTCACTCTTTTCCTCTCTTTCATTTACATAATGCAAGTTCTATTTAATTTGAAACATAAAATCTTAAAAGAAGCACTAAAAGCATTTGTGGAAGCGCAGGTCTTTCTCTGTCTGTGGTTCTCTCTTAGCGTCTGGCATCTGGTTAAATGGATAATTTACAAGATTTAAAAGGGCTGTAGGGGTGTAGCTCAGGAGTGCCAGGGGAGCTGCAGTGGGATGGCCTGTCGTTGTGTTAGCAAGGCTGGTAGACTTGGGGGTCAGGTAGACTGTCTCTCACAGGCACCCAGAGCTGTTGATTACTGGAGCTGCGGCAGTGAGCTCACAGCTGAGGATGTGGCTTCCTGCTGGTCCGCTAAGCCTGAGGCGCTTGCCCTCAAGCACAAAAGATACCATGTACTGTACGTGTGTATTGCTGCGCGGATGTGAGCGTGTCTATGCAGGAGTGTGAACATTTAGCTTTCCTCTACATGTCGTTGTCTAAAAAGGAGAACTAGAGTTGTTGTTTGTGTTTGCACACTTGAGACCGTTTATCCTAATCATACTATTGAGTATTTGAATTCTACAGTATTATCATTTTTAAATGATCATTAATTAAAAAAATAATAATAATTTAAAAATTATCCTGTTAACCTGTTTTGTCTGAACCTGATTGTACTGCTGTCTTGACCAGGACACTCCTGTGAAAGAGATTTTTTATATCAGAGAGATTATCCTGGTTAAATCAAGGTAAAAAATAAATAAATAATAATAATACATAAATAAAAAATGAACTAGCATAAGCCATGAGTGACTGACTTGTTTTTGAGTAAGTGTACATTATAAGTGAGTGCTTTTTTTCACCTTAGTCAAAGTTTGCACTAAAAATAATGTAAATATCTTTTTACTTGTAGGAACACTACGTTACGTGCACTAAAACACACATGAGTGGTCTAAAGCTGTTTTATACCGATCAAAAGGTTTGGGGTCGGTAAGATTTTTTTGAAAGAAATCTTTTATGTTCACCATTAGTGTCACATGATCCTTCAGACATCATTCTAATATGGCATTTTCGTGCGCAAGAAATGTTATTATCAATGTTGTTATTATTATCAATGTTGAAAATGATTGTGTTGCTTAATATTTTTGTGGAAACTGTATACATTTTACTTTAAATATTTTTTTGTAACAATATAAAAGTCTATACTGTCACTTTTGATCAATTTAATGCATGCTTGCTGAATAAAATGATTAATTTCTTAAAAAAACTAAACATACTAAAGTAAACATAACAGAAACATACTGACCCCATACATTTGAATGGTAGTTTAGACGGCATGAGAGCTATCATTTTGAGATCACTTTTCTAACCAAATACTTGCTATAGTTAATATACAGTTGTGAATAGGGTGTTAACATTGTTAAACAGAAACCTTTGCTTTTATGATGCTACATGAACGGCAGTAGGTGTCTGTATAAACAACTAAACATTTATTAGTGTACCATTAATACTTAATATTATGTAAATGACCTCTGTTATGATAAACTAGCCTCTGTGTAACAGCGTAGTTATGTCATAGCCGTTCCAGATGGTACTTTTTCTACCATGTAATACATTATTTCAGAAAAGCAAGAAAAGATAAAGTTATTGTTGCCATTTTGAAGCACAAGCTTGTTGCAGTTCCTCGCAGCCACTGATTTTAGGCTTGCATTAGATCATTATACATTTTCTGCTCGTTAGCAGGACAACAATAGCTGTTGACAGGACAAAAGACAATACTATTATAAACATCTATTTTTACAATGCTATTGTTAACTAGATGAGTGCTTCCAGAGTCTTAGTACACAACAGGCACTTCTTGTGTAATTATTTTGTCCTAGCTGTGTTTATTTCTCTCTCGTTCTCTGCTTTAAACTCAGATGCCTGTGTGTCTCTTTCTAATGGGCACCAGAACATCTCTCTAATCTTATTTATTTACTGTTTTTCCCTTGTCTTTTTGTGTTTTGTCCATGGGGTGCACAGTGAAGTGGAGCGTGTGTGTGTTTGTGGGTGTTGATGTGAGCAAGCAGATGCCCTGTCACCATGGATTACCATGGCGATGGGTCTCGGTGCACAACATGGGATGGATCAACAGCTAAAACAACCCTGGGGCTTGTGGGTGTCCCAAATCTGTTATTAATTTCTCCTGGTTTGTTGCAACATTTTCAGATGATGACCCTAGACTACCTTTCTTATTTCCACAAAAATGTTGGTGTTGTGTTTGTGTGTGTGTGTGTCTTTCGTAATCCATTCATAGGTTGATTTCACTGAAAATTGCGACTCTGCGACACTTCAAAACATTATAACAGTTGTAAATAAATGTCAGTCATGTTTGATTGGCTTTTTTATTTGAAGCAGTAGTGGATTTGGCAGCATGTGTGAGATTGATATGGTTATATGCCAATTTTAGTTCATTCTTTTGATTCTGGTTGGCATGTGTTTAGGTTCAAATGCGCTGTTGGAAAAGAAAAACATAATTATTACATTGTGTGTACTTGTATGCGTGTGTGTATGTGTCTGTGTGTGTTGCTTAGTTTTAAATACGAAAGTTTCTTAACTACAGTTACTATGTGTTTATAAAATATTTCAGTCAATGCTGCTCACTTATATTTTAGTAACACATAAACAGAAAAGATTGGTTTATTTGTTTTTGTAGTTCATGCAATTAGGTTTTTTGTGGTTTGATGATTGTTTCAGGATAGACATATGCTGTATATATAATTAAATGAAGTCATTTGCTAAATAGAGATGATGTGATGTAACATTTTTCCAACAAATGGCACAGTTGCTGGTGTGGGTTAATTCCTGTGATCCTGCAGTCTGGATTTGTTTTGTTTATCTTTATGTTTGATGTGAAGTGGATTGGAGTGTTTCAGGAGAGTAGACATTATCTGCCAGATGTGTTCACATTAGTCTAGCTGGAACTTAAAGAGGTCATACAATATTTACTTTTTTTTTTTTAATTTTGCAATACAAGTTTGATTTACTATGTTGGCACATTCTAACATCTCTACTCCCTTTCACCCAGAGCATTTATAAAAGCTAAGCTGCAAAAATAAGGCATTTAGAAATAGCGATATTGATATCACAATCATGAGCACATTAACATATTACTATCTACGTTTATATATAAAAACTGTTTAGTATTCAGCAATTTGGTGAAGGTGGCATTTTGCATGCAAATAGGTTAGCCAAAACATAACAGAGGTCATTTACAGAAATGTGGATACAACACGAAGCAGATCCACACCAGCACAGTGACTCAGATCTGTGCCTTTTACTGGAAAATGTTACATTACATCAGTCACATTTATTTAGCGAATGACTTCATTTAAAGTTTAGGCAAACCCTGATGATTATCTTATCCAGTGTGATTTGAGAATGCTATAAAAATCATCTTGTGCTTCAGTGGAAAAAAGAAATCTGACACTTAAAAGTGTCATAAAATTTGATTAATGGCATATGTGGTCAGAATTATTGGCCCCCTGGTAAATATGATCAAAGATGGCTGTATAAAAAATTATTTTGCATTGTTAATCATTTTGATCTATTATTCAAAAAAATGGCAAAAATCTAACTTTTCATTGAAGTAACTTTTTACAACGTCCTTTGCCAAGATAACAGCTCTGAGTTGTGTCATCTTGGTGTGCTAAAAATTTTAAATATTAATGGGAGATATTTTACTTTTACTTCAAAATTCTAGGGGTGCCAATAATTGTGGACAACTTGTTTTAGAGAAAAACATTTATTTCATAATGTGATTTACCCCCCACTTTTAATTCTTTTACTTCAATGACAATGCAGATTTATTTTTACAGCCATCTTTGATCATATTTACCAGGGGTGCCAATCATTCTGATCACAATTTTACACATTACACTTACACATTTTGAATCTCAGATTTTCATTGTAGTCTCAAGACATTTGGACCCCACAAAACATTATAGGTAGACAAGTGTCAATATATATTTATAGTGATGCATCTGTGGAAATTGAGAGAAAGACAGATGGACAGATAGGTAGAAGATGCCAGAAGATAAAAGGATGAGAGTGTGAAAAAAAAATTCTGTTCAAAGTCTAAACACAGACTGAAAATGTACAATAGCGGAATATGGTAGTAAAGTAACAGAATGAATCATTCAGAGACTTTTGGGCTTATATTTTTTTAGAGGATTGTCAAGCTGTCATAAAACCATAAAGGACAGAAAACAGATTGTTGGAAGCATAGAGTGGGCAATGAGAGACTGAAAAGAGAGAGGCTGGATATCCTCTGGCTCTCTGGCATGTGCCATCGCCGATGAACACAGCTGAAACGTATTTGAAGAGCTGGGCTGACATCCTGCCAAGAGAATGAGAGAGAGAGGCACAAGCAGAAACCAAAGTGAGCGAGAGAGAGAGAGCGGGATAGAGAGCAGGACGGAAAGAAGCGCAAGCAGACAGAGGGATTGAGCTCTGGTGAAGCAGACCGACCGCATCCAGATCTCCATCCTCTGGCATTTTGCACTGATACCGGACCTCTCCCCCCGTCTGACCTGTACTGCTGCCCCCAGGCACACGGCACGCTCCGGGCCAACAGCCGACACCATGATCAAGTCCAGCTGGTTTTATGTCAAGTTCAAATATAACGAGAAGGTGAGTCAGAACAGTGTCTGTTTTAACTCCCGATTTTTCCACGTTCAGTCTTTGGTCTGGTGTTTAACTGGGTTCACAGCCTCTGTCTTCCAGATACACGCTGGTCCTGTAATCTTAAACCCGTCATTGATCTGTTGATAACAGTGATGGTGGTATATTGATAGCTGAGTGTGTGTGTATGTGTGTGATGGTCTGAAATCCCTCTCGTGCATTTTGTAATAATCATGCCTGCGTTTTGAAGCATTGAATATTTAATTGAGCTTGACTCTACCCAGGTTTAAATTTTTATTTAAACACGTTTTCCACTTTTAAGAGCTTCCCTTATGCACCGCATGTGCTTCTTTGACATCACTATTGCTCTTATTGGTGTTATTAACAGAAATCTGCTGAGACTGAGCCAGATGGTAACATTCATGCAGATGTGATTTGTTTGTGTGTGTGTGTGTGTGTGTGTGTGTGTGTGTGTGTGTGTGTGTCTGAATCAGGTTATGCCCCTGTCCTGTTCTGTCCTGTCCTGTCAGCTGTGTTAATCTTTAATGGAGGCTGATATTCTATTCTTCAGAGAGGGAGAGAAAGTGATAGATGGTGTTACTGTGAAAAATAAGATGTAGACCTGGTTTGCATGTTTTGTCAGTTACTTAAATGGTCAATGTGAAGAAAAAAAAAACATCCGTCCATCTGTCATTCTGTTATTGGATTGTAGCTCATAAAATCTCTTAGATTGCAAAACCTTATCAAAGGTCACATGTCCATATGATCAGCACTGTGAAATATGAACTTGATCCAGTTACCCACAGACCTGATGCATTACACTGAACTGAAGGTCAAACAGGGATGATGGTACCTAATGGTTTAGGAGCTCAGTTGTCTACACAAAGGTCCCAGGGCCAATCTAGAAGCTGTAGAACTAGGACAGGAAATCACTCACCTTCCTGATTGTTCTAGGGGGAATATTTCTGTACCTTATTTTCTGTAAATGTCAAGAATATATATTCAATTAAATACCTGAATTGATTGATTGATTGATTAGTGAGTGAGAGTGAAATGTGATAATGGGATATTTGCCGACTAACATAATTATTTTAGTTCTAGATAAATACACATTTATGTTTTCAAACATTTTATGATTTTGAAAATGTAGTTAGTCTTTATTTGATAAAATGATCTTGCAAAAGTAGAAGTAAATGTTAAATCTTGCAAAAGATTTATATCACATACATTTATTAAACTTAAGTTTAGTTAATGCACTATAATTACTAACAACAGTGAAAAATAGTAAAATATCTCATATGGTTAGTTCATGAAAGCTAATGCATTAACTAATGTTAACAAATGGTAGCTTATTAGTGTTATGAAATGTACATGACATGTTTTTAGCTAAACACACACACACACACATTTGACCTGTATATATTATATTTACATATTTCATTTCAAGTTCAATATATTTTCATGCATCAGTCAATACTGTTTATTTTTGTAATAAAGTTCAGCACTTATGTTTTGATTCAGAATATTTTTTTTTAAACTATTGGTTAATTAATCGGCTAATGGTAGGTACTGTACAATAACGGCAGGTATGATATCTTAGTTATCGGTCTCTGTAAAATCCAGTATCGGTCGACCTCTATATGTAGCACTGCAAGTTGTCTTAGGAGATTTCGTCTCTTAGCCCTTTTTTTGCCCTTTCAGTCACATAACTTATACATCTACATTCCATCTCCGTAACACAACCCGAAACTCGAAACCCGCAACACAACAAAACGACACAGCTCCGATCATGGCGTCCCCCATCTGCCCGTTGTTGACTTTGTTGACTTTGTTGAATGCTGCACTTAAATGACATCACTGTCGGCATCGCTTCAGAGTTCCTACTGGCGGTGCAAATGCAAACAGGAAAATGACCCTAGGCCTAGGGGAACATTTAGTTCTCGGAGGAACTAGAGGAGAAAAGCCCTTTTGCAAATCATGGTAGCTGTAATGGAAGTGAATTGGTGTGAACATTGAGGGGTGGGTATATCTGTCTGACGTGACAGTGAACCGTGAAAAGTGCGATCTGTGAGTGTCAGAGAGAAATACTGTATGCTATCTGTTTTATTTGACAGTGTCAGCCCCATATTGCTCTGTTCAAGACACTGTTATACACACAGGCCGTCCATTTTATGTGAAGCATGTATATTTCTCTCTCTCTCTCTCTCTCTCTCTTTCTCCAGTTCTTGTCTTTCTGTGCTCCTCTCACTCTAATACCCAAGTGTGCTCATATGACATGTGAACCGCTATAATTTAACACGGCACCTAACAGTGCTCATAACTCAGTGTGTGTGAGTGCTAGACAGTAAGGGGGAGAAAGGTTTTGAAATGAAAGAGAGATGGGGTTCATACTCTGGACAGGAGAGCGGATGAGAGAAGGGAACCATGACAACCGCCTGACTGCTCTGCTCCCTGGTGTGTGGAAGTAGAGATTGAGAGAACGCTTTTGATTCAGGCCATGAAACAAGCACGAGAGGGTGAAGAGTAAAAATATTCAATTCACAGCTGATTAACAGAGCAGTGGGTGAGGACTGAGAGAGATGAACTGAGAAATGTGGGTAGCAGACCAGTGAATGACTAATTGAGCTTTGAACAAGTCAGAGATGTGAGGGTTCAGTGTGTGAGAGGAGGCTGATACTGCACTTTCAGGGTTTGAATCTTCTCAGAAATTCCTCGACTTTTGCATTCCTCAAAATTGTCTACATACACACTGTTGAGATCTAAAATGAGAAAAAAAAGTTCCTGTTACAGGGGAGAATGGTTATAGTAGTTTTTAATTTTCTCATTTGTGTTTTCAGTTTAGTTCAGTTTTATTCGTTTTCATGCTATCAATGTTTTATGTTTTTTTTTATAATACTAAAGCTAGAATAACTGGTGATATCTTTCGAAACTAATAAACAGTTAAAAATTTAAAAAAAAAATTCATGCAATTGGGCTTTAAAAATGTGAAATAATATACCATAATATTATACTGATTTTTTTTTCCAAAACACAAAACCAAAATTATTTTTTCCTTTAACCCCAAAGTGACACCAAATAGTTTATTTGATAATCATAGCTGTCTATGGAGGGGCCTGAGAGCTCTCGGATTTCATCAAAAATATCTTAATTTGTGTTACGAAGATGAACAAAGGTCTTACAGGTTTGGAACGACATGAGGGTGAGGAATTAATGAGAGAAATTTCATTTTTGGGTGAACTATTCCTTTAATCAAGTTGTATACAAATATTTCAATTGCACATAAAACAAACTTTTTAATAATTTAATGATGTTTCTACTCCAATTTATTGTTGAAATATAAACATTTAAATGGTAGCTGTAATTTGTTTTCCTGACAGATTTATTCAAACATACATTAAATAATGAACACATAACAGGTTAAATAAAAAAATAATAAATATGTAATATAGTGCATATATTTAACTTTTTTTTCTAGCTAACTAACAAGCTACGAACATTGAATGGCTTTCCTGAGGTAAATGTAATGTTACATGACATTATTTACAAGCTGATGTCTTTCCGCGGTTGAAACACAGATTGAGCGATTACATTAAGACATGATACATTTCAGTAAGTTGTACTGTTTCTTTCAACATTCCTTTTGATGATCATTTATGTCTATTTCATGCTATAACTAGTAGTAAAGAGGAAGAGATGACCAGTTCACGTGTGCTGTGAATGGGATGCCCTCCATTACCCTTTCACCACTGTCTGGATCAAAGAGGTTTGACTGACGGCAGGCGTCCAACTGTCAAGTCTAAAAGCAGAGTAACTGTAGAGCTGCAGGTTTAGCCCTGTTGACCAGAATACCATGTGTGGGTTAAAGACAGGCAAAAGAGAGGACTGGAACAATCCACCCTTCTTTAAACAAGTATAAAAACAAACAGGGAAAATAAGATATTGTGAATTTCTCATGGCGCTGCATTATGTTTTAGTTTAATTGCATCAGAATGCTTTTGTTGTTTTAGTTGCGGGCTGGAAAATTGTGAATTGTAAACGGCTCTCACAGAGAAGCATGCAGAGATAATTTTAGTGATTAAGGGCTGCTTTTATTCTACCCCAGCTCTATGACCAGTTCATTGCTTTGCTGTTGATGGAAGCCATGTTAGGCTGGTTTAATCGAGATGGGTGGTCTGCTTCTAATGGTCATGCTTTCTGTCCGGGTGGTAGCTTGGATTTGTAGGCTACACCCTGTGAATACATATTTCTTATCCATCCATCCATCCATCCATGTCTATCTATCTGTCTATCTGATGATTTACCTGTCTGTCCATCCGTCCATCCATCCATCCATCCAATCTATAATTTTTTGCAATCCTTCATACACCACTGCTTGAGACAGTATCCTTATTCAGTGCTAAACCACCCAATTATATCTAAAAGTCCAATTCAAGTCTAAAAAAAAACAGTTTTGCAATAGTGAGAGTTAGTGTAGTAGTGTAGTCTACTTCTTAATGGATGTACTTAGAGGGAATAATACCTTTTTGTCCCTACATTCCTGTGTTATGAACTTTTTACCCTTTCACCCTCATTTTGTGCAGGTGATGAAAGGCTACTGTACCTGTACTTGTCAAATTCACTCGCTGCTATCTTTTTATTTCACATACTGTAAGCAATTCCATGTTTACAGTACCTTTAATTGGCACTGTTAAATAACAAACGAAAAACAAAATACGGCAAATAATTGATTTATAATTGAAGCTTTGAATTTATACACACTGTTGTGACATACAGTGACAAAACCTAATCTTTAGCTCTTTCTCACGCTAAACCCCTGGCCATCTTTATTGTTGAGCTCTTTGTTCTAGCACTAATGTTCTTTTTGTTAAAGATAACATTCTGTAACTCTTTAGGAAAGTTAGTGTCAGATGAAGAGATGAAGGGAAAGTTGAACAGAGAGAGAGAGAGTTTGTATCAAAGAGAAGCAGCCATCTGTGTGAGTGAGCAGCAAACAGCTGGTCGAGGGGATGCAAGATGTCTGTACCAAGACTGACAAGATGGGGGATGACAGGAAACAGATTTCCTCCCGTTTTTTCCCACTCTCTGAGCAAGGCAAGCGGGCAGCCCGTGTGCTGTGATGCCTTCTCAGCCTCCAGATGCTGCTGTCCTCCTGTGTGTATGTATCTCAAAAATATGACACACTTTTACCTGCCCCTCCACAGAAACTCACACTCATTTACATTATCATTACTTCATGTTTATGTTTTCAGAATGTTTGTCTGTTTTATACATTGAGCAGTTTTCATTTTGTTTTCAATACTTTTCATGTTCCACTTTCTATAAGTTTGCCTGGTTTCAGAAATAATAGACATTAGTTTGTTTCAGATTTCATGTCTGAAAAGGGTCACACTGACCTAGAAGCTGGGATCTAGCCTGCAACAAATCAGATTCGTTTTAGAGAATCAGTTCATTATCATCATCGATTCAGTTTTTTTTCATGAAATATTTTAATTTAGTAGTTTATACAGTTGTTAGTTTATTTAGTGTAAATGTTAATATTTTAGTTTGAGTCACTTTGGTTAGTCCAACATTTTACCCATGCATCTCACTTACTTCCCAAAAAGTTGTGTGATTAACACTTTTCAGATCAGTTTTGACCAAGTACTTTAAACTGTTCACTCTTAATGTAGCCTTTCTGGCTGTTTCAAAACCTAGCTATCTTCCTAGAAAGCATTTTTGGACATGATAGGCCCAAAAATGTTGCTTGGCTTTTGAAACGGCCTAAGACCGGCACAAAATCTTCCCCCTCAGGGAGCACTGCTGTTTTTATTCTTTCCCTTTCTCCTTCCTTTTTTTCCTTCATTTCTTTCCCCCCCTCTTATCCCACTCTCAATGTGATGAGAGGAAGATGCCTGGCAGCTGCTGAGGCAATGAAAGGTCACCCTGTCGTCGCAGCAACACGATAGCGAATGGGAGAAGCTGTCATCTTTCTGGCATTTTGATTGACAGGCTGTCTGGGTGACTTCAACTTTGTGGAGAAAAGGCCTGACAAGGCAGAGCTGTCACTTTATTGGCCTCACAGAGCCTGTGCTGTGTGTGGATAAATGAGAATAGAAGAAACCGTGTAAGAGGTAAATTAAATTAGATGGACGGAAGAGAGGATATAGATGCTGTATTCACGCTGAAAAAAAATTGGTGTAGGTTTTGCTTTGAAACAATTTTCAATCAGAAACTGTTAGTAAATTTCACAAACAGTTTGTGATAAAGTAGATATTCCTGCTGGGCACAGAGCACACTCATACACATATACCGCACCACACGTACTTACCATGCTGTTCTCCCCTCCCTCCGTTCGGTTGTCGGCAGAGCGGGTGCACACGCAGCCGATAGCCCATGGATGGTTTCACACACTGCATGTTCCATTTTCCTGCTATAGTTGTTTCCCGATCACACATAGTACACCACAAGCATTTTGTCCCATTTATGTGTGTGTCGTGTATTCAGTGATTTGTTTGTCATGTGTCGCAAGTGTTTTTGTGTAGTCGGACTGGCTGGTGGCGCCGTTGAAACCGATCGATTGAGGCACACTACGCTCAAAGTCCGGTGAAACCATCTGTGTTCACGCTATCCAAAGCAGATCCCCAGGGGTCGATTTGTGACATTGGGTGGCAGCGGTGGGATGGCTACCCACAAGAAGGTGCCGAAAGGCAAAAGAACCCGAGGTGGATTACAGCCAGGGCAGAAGGTACTACTACTACTGCCAACATCAACCAACAAACTGCTGGCCAAATGGAAAGGACCTTACACTGTAGTGAGGAAGATGGGACCGGTGACCTACGAGATCCACCATCCAGATAAGGGTAAAGCCAAGCAGACATATCACATCAACCTGCTCAAAGAATGGAAAGAGCCACCTGTGAAGCAAGGGACAACGATGATGGTGAGAGAAGTGATGGATGAGATGGATGAGGAACCAGAACTAGAATCAAAGGCACAGAGAGAGCCAGCTGAGGTGAACATGGAGCATCTGGTGGACCCCAACAGCGTTCAGCTGCAAAGGAACAGTTCCCTGCTTTGTTCTGCCAACAGCCGGGGGAGAACAGAGCTAATTCACCATACAATCACCTCACTGACCCATCAAGACAGTGACCTTACCAAGTGCCAGAAAGGCTAGTGGATCCCTTGAAAGATGAGGTAAAGACTATGCTAGAAATGGGAGTGATTGAGCCATCCAGGAGCGAGTGGAGCAGTCCCATAGTCATTGTCCCGAAGAAGGATGAAACGCTACATGTCTGCATAGACTTCCGCAAGCTAAACGCACAGTCCCGTTTCGATGCTTACCCCATGCCGCGAATTGATGACTTGCTGGAGTGGATCGGACAGGCCAGGCCTGATACATTACCACCCTGGACCTGTGCCACATTTCAAAGACTGATGGACCTTCAGGGATGAGTTCTTCAGGGATGTGAGGGTTGGCATCTGCCTACTTGGATGACGTTGTGATCTTCAGTAACTCCTGGGAGGAACATCTGAAGGATACCCTGAGACGAATCCAAGAGGCAGGACTCACCCTCAATGTCAGGAAATGAGAGGTGGCAAGGCAGGAGACCAGTTACCTTGGGTATCACCTGGGCAATGGCAAACTGAGACCCCAAGTGGAAACCATCCGAAGAAGTCCAAGGCCTAGAATGAAGAAGGAGATGAGATCCTTTCTAGGCCTGGTGGGCTGGTATAGGAGATTCATCCCAAACTTTGCAACCAACCGCTTACTAACCTGCTAGCGAAAGCAGTAAGGAGCCCTATTGGAGGGACCGAGGACTGTGAGGCTGCCTTCAGAATTCTCAAAGAGAAGATTTGCTCCAGCCCAGTCCTAAAATGGCCTGATTTCACACAGAAATTTCTGGTCCAGGTAGATGCCTCAGCCACAGGAGTTGGGGCTGTCCTGGCCCAGGAGAATCTACATCAGCAGGAAGCTGTTGCCCAGGGAGACCAGCTACTCAACTGTGGAGAAGGAGTGTCTCGCCATTAAGTGGTCCCTCGAAAGTTTAAGATATTATCTCCTGGGGAGGGAGTTTGATCTGGAGACAGACCATAGAGCACTAACATGGATCCAGACATTGAAAGACCACAAATCCAGAGTAATGAGATGGTATGGCCGAGCAGCTGCATCCAAGCCTTACATCACCAAGTGCAATGCAAAGCGTCGGATGCAGTGGTGTAAAGCACGCCGCCACTGGATTCTAGAGCAGTGGACACGTGTTCTCTGGAGTGACCAATCACGCTTCTCTGTCTGGCAATCCGATGGGCGAGTCTGAGTTTGGTGGTTGCTAGGAGAACGGTACTTGCCTGACTGCATTGTGTAAAGTTCGGTGGAGGGGGAATTATGGTGTGGGGTTGTTTTCAGGGGTTGGGTTTGGTCCCTTAGTTCTAGTGAAAGGAACTCTTAATGCTTCAGCATACCAAGACATTTTGGACAATTTCATGCTCCCAACCTCGTGGGAACAGTTTGGGGATAGCCCCTTCCTGTTCCAACATGACTGCGCACCAGTGCACAAAGCAAGGTCCATAAAGACATGGATGAGTGAGTTTGGTGTGGAGGAACTTGACTGGCCTGCACAGAGTCCTGACCTCAACCCGATAGAACACCTTTGGGATGAATTAGAGTGGAGACTGGGAGCCAGGCCTTCTCGTCCAGCATCAGTGCCTGACCTCACAAATGCGCTTCTAGAAGAATTGTCAAAAATTCCCATAAACACACTCCTAAAAATTGTGGAAATCCTTCCCAGAAGAGTTGAAGCTGTTATAGCTGCAAAGGGTGGGCCAACTCCATATTAAACCCTACAGATTAAGAATGGGATGTCATTAAAGTTCATGTGCATGTAAAGGCAGGCGTCCCAAAACATTTGGCAATACAGTGTATGTCAGCAAAATTCCGCAGAATTATGCAAAAAGCTTTATCACTGAAAATGTTTTTGTACTATTCTTGTCTACTCTTCAAACGGCATATTTGGTAAAAATAGAACCCTAATGAAACAACCGTATTCTTACCTGTGCGCAATTGAGTTTTGCTTCAGGTGTTAGAACGGCAGTTTCTTTCAGTTTTCCCCTCTGTTTGGCCTAAAGCACTGTTTTGTGGTCATCCGGTTTGAAGTGATGACTACAAACACAGAGGTTTTTCGCCGCAGCATTCTCTCCGTATTTATGATTCTTTGCAGCCTTTAGCCACTGCCTACAACACGCTGGATCCCTCACTGAAAAACAAGAGTAACTCACTACTACACAATACTAGTCGACACATTATGACTAAAATTTGCTAAGAAGTATTTCCTACTAAAACAAGGTGGTTTTTGACTGGTAAGCATATCTGTAGCAGACTGATGGGAGTGGCCTGGGACGGCAACATGCCCAGTGCATTATGGATATTGAATTTTTTTACCTATTATATCTAGTCAGGTAGCACCGATTACAAAACATTTTTCGCCTTTCCGCTGTATAGACATCCAAGTTTTATTGAAAGTTCATTTTGCCAGCCACTTTAATGTGTTTATACATTGTTTATTTATCAAATCAACTTGTCATTTAACAGTTTGAAAAGCACTAGACCACACTGACGACTCTATTGACCTGCTCATATATACACAATCACTTAGCAGACAACATAAGCTCTCTTTATGTGTGTGCAGATGGAAAAAACTAAAGAGTGTCAGTCTTCGTAGTCTACATGTTTTATTAATCATGGGAGCTGAAAGACCCTCAGTCTTCCTGTGATCTTTAATGCATGCACCAGATAACATATTTACATGTTCTAATGCATTATTCATGTCCAGAGAGGAAGAGTAAGAAGAGTCTGGTTGAGGAGGACCCTCTGCCCACAGGCTCTTGTACTGTGTGTGTGAGAATACAGTACTTGCTGTAACGTTGTGCATGGCTTAGTCTTAAGAAAAGAGCAGGCGGATGTCATGTGTAGTAGGTGCAGTTTTATGCTGAATATAAGTATCCATATTATTTTCACACCTAGCTGAGCATTTACAGATAAATAATGATAAATGTACACAGTACTCTGTGGATCTGCTTAATTTTTCAACAAATACCTGCATGCTTTCCTGTTTTTTTCCTCTATCTCCCTGTATTAAGTCTGCTCTGCAGTTTATCTGATTTTCCAGACCTGGAAATGAGACTGCTCAGGCATCTCATTTTCCTTCCCTGATGAACTTTTCAGGATTAGAAGAGCTGAATTAATTCAAGTTTGATTCACTGATAGATGTGATATCTTATGGGATTTATATGACTTTTAAAACAGCAGCCTCATCAATTAAAAAAAAAATGTTTATATCCCATCTGAAGTTGGATATAGCTTAAATAATACATGTGCTCTCTTTATCTGCTCTCTTTCAGTTTAATTCTTGGAATCAGTTTAATTGTCTACAGGATCAGAGCTTTCTTCAGTTTGCCAGCAGTGTGCAGCATTTCTGTGTTAGTGCAATGTGATTTGCTGTAATAACTGCACGGATCCCTTGAATACTGGCACAAAAATTAGTAATTAGGATTGCTTTGGTTACAATTTAATTAATCATTATTCTTTAAGCACAAGTGCTGTTCAACCTCTGGAAACTCATGCTTCTATCTTTTTCTGTCATACTAAATAGTATTTGATTAATGCATCCCAGGCCATAGCAAATGGAAAGTAGTATGCTATGACCACATGGTATACTCATTTTGGTGAGTTGATGACATGTGCATCCATGGATGATTTTTGTATTAGTGTCAGACCACAACCGCTGGCACTGCAGAAGAGAATTTTCAAAATTTCCAGTCATAGAAAACTGGTAAGAAAAGTGTTCATTCTGTTTGGTGACACTAGCGATGTGTAGATTACACATTTTCACCTAGTTGATGAATGTTAAAGTGATAAGTTTAGCTACTTGCTAATGCTTAAATGCAAATGTATATAGTATATGTTCCATTTGGGAGTAGACGTCACAGTTACTTCACTGCAGTTGCGTGCGCATTGTGGTGGCAGAAAAATAGTGGTAACAGTGATCCACAGAATAAGAGAAAAATGCCTTATTGTTCCTTTTGGATGTCAGGTTCGGAATGCAAAAAAGACGGACAGACTGGACTGATGAAACCTGCGATGATTAGTCTACTATCAAAGCATGAATTTGATGTAATCAATAGGTCTACATAATATTCACATATTATGCACTTCATCAAGGGCATAATGTATTAGCTCTACAGTTACAGCATGAAATATTTAAACCTATAACATTTTATCTCACAAATCTGACTATTTTTCTTGCAATTGTGAGTTTATATCTCACAATTCTGATGAAAAAAATCATAATTGTGGCATATAAATTTGCAATTCTGAGAAGAAAAAAAAAGACTTCTCAGAATTGTAAAAAGAAAAAACTCGTTATTCTGTCTTTTTCTTGCCATTTCGAGTTTATATCTCACAATTCAGACTTTTTTCAATTACCATTTTTATTCTTTTATTCTGTGGCTTCCATAGACTATCATTTCTTCCACCTGGAAGATTCCGCCCACAAAACAAGTCATCGCTGTTTGCAAACACCTAAATGGTCTATAGTATAGTATGTCCCATGTGTGTATGTTGTCTTGCTACACACTCCTATGTAGTATGCTTTTTATGAAGTATATACTTTTAGTGCATATAGCATACACTACCATTCAAAAGTTTGGAGTCGGTCAGACTCCACAGGAAGTGGCGAAATCACGCAGGCTGTGACAGGCAAATGTTTGGATTTCCTGCCGTTGACAATCTGTCCATCATTCATCGACCTCAAATATGGCTTATCACTTGAACCGAAACTCAGCGTATACTTGCGTCACAGACATGAGAAATATATCTATAGACGGCTTCATCGGACGCATGCGCGTTGCCACGGTTACGCGCCTGGACCGAAGTTAACTTCCGGTCTGTGTTTGTTTATCGGTCTGGCTAGTGCGTAGTATGGCGCACTACGCAGTAGAAACACATTTTTGATGTACTATTTTTGAATAACATGATATAAATATTAACGATCAAGCAGAGAGCATATGACACCAGAGCAAAAACAGTGTGTGCGACTCACCAAAAAGCCTTGAAAGCGTCATAAATATCCAGTCTGACTGCATACGAGGGCAGCGTCTAATGTAATTTAGACTGTATGTCTAATGTAATTTACTTGTTATTTATTTGCTTGTTATCAGAAATAATCAACTCTAGAGGTAACTTATTCTGGCTGCGTTTACACTTGGCATTAACATGCGGAAACTGATCGGATTTATGTTTCCCGCAAAATATTTAAATTAGGTATGTAGTAGGTCTTTATCACGGAGTGTAAAACTTTAAAGCTTGAAATGCAATCCATATACAACGTGAATATATGCACGTTCCCTACTGCGGAGATGACGAGTCCGCAATCTCTGCAGCAGAAAACATTTTCAATAAATTATTCAAATGTTTAGACAGTCTGCTTCTGTTTTTTCACGACACACTCATAATCATTACATTTGCCCTTGCGCTGTGGCAACCTTTATGCGTGCATTTGAGCGCTGATTAGGATATGTATTATATATAGGCAATTAAAGGCTCATTATTATGATTTATGGCTTATTAATATAAACGCATGATTAGTCGACTAATCGCTTAAATGAACGACTACTAGTCGACTAGAAACATCTTTAGTCGAGGGCAGCCCTATTATCTATATATATCTGAATTTTCACATAATCCTTCAGAAATCATTGTAATATTCTGATTTGGTACCCGAGAAACATTTCTTATGATCATCAATGTTATAAACTGGGCTGCCTAATTTTTGGTGGAAAACGTGCTACATTTTTTCAGAATTCTTTGATAAAGTTCAAAAGAACAGCTTTTATTTGAAATATAAATCTTTGTAACATTATAGGTCTACTGTCACATTTTGCTACATTTTGATGCATCCTTGCTGAATAAAAGTATTAAAAGCTTGCTGACCTGAAATTTTTGATTGGTAGTGTGTATGCAGTCTTCACATTTGTATGTGAGAAAAGAATATGTTGGTGTGTGAGTAGCTGTCTGTGTGGTCATTGAAATAAGGCTTTGAAGTTTTGGACACTAAGAAACCTGGAGAGCTGATCTGCATTTCTGTAGAGCAGATGACTGAGCGTCTGGCTGTGTTATAGCCAACTTATGCAGTGTGTGGTGCTGTACAGTTGGCTGTACATCGCATCCGTTCTGAATTTGTGTTTGTTTTGAAGTGTAACGGTGTGTGCGAGCTCCCCGTCTGTCCGTCTCCCTTTCTTATAACACGCTCCAGCAACACAAGGCAAAACAAAGGAAATGCTTTGCGTGATGCTGGGCCTTGATTGGCGCTCTCAGTGTAAGAGGACCCCTCCCCCCCGGGGAATTATCTGCCAAAGCGTCCACGCTGCTCTGGTTTTAATAATAATTATCTAAAATCGCACCAATTAGCCTACAGCTATACAAGGAACTGGGAGGAGGAAGGGGAGCAAGGGGAGCAAGGGAGAAAGGGAAGCAGAGAATAAGGACTGTAAGGTTGCTCTTCTTATCTTTACATTCATTTAATATCACTAATGAACCTGTAATGGATCTTTTATGTGTCTTTGATTTGTAATATCCCTGCACACATACATCTCTGAGATTCAATGTCAAATGTTTCTGTTCTGACAAAAGGGGCATTTTTATTCTGAAGCATCTAGTTTTATACTTCAGTTATATATTCCTTTAATCAGACGTGTGATTTTAGTGTTGTGTGTTGGTTTTGAGCAGGCCCACACGGAATCTGAGCCCTCAGAATTCCGCAGAAAACTGCAGATTTCCGCAGATTAGTGCTCTTCATTGAGAAGCATTCACAACCTGCGAGTGTGTGATTGTGAGGGGTTGTAGTCTGCGCTGATTGACATGACGTCTTTTTTAGTGAGAGAGTGATATTTTAAAATGACTAAAATAAAATTGACTTTGGAGGTATAAGGAAACATAAATTACTATTAAAAGTAGTTAATTTATTTAGTTAGGTAGGTTTTGCTCTTGTTGAATGATATGAAATTGTTTATTTAATGATTTGTGTACAATACAATTGATAAAGCAATATTTTATCCGACATTTGACTTGACATTTGACATATATTTGATAAGGATTTGTCTAAATTGCAAAAGTGACCTAATTGTTTTGGAAACAAATTCTAACTAAATGTATAGTCTGAAAATCTAATTTAAAATCAAATTAATTATTTGTAGTACAGTCTAGAAAACACTGGGTAACACAAAAACTACCCAAACACTGGGTTGTTACGTCTGACCCAGGATCTGTGTAACACAAAAACTACCCAAACACTGGGTTGTTACATCTGACCCGGGATCTGTGTAACACAAAAACTACCCAAACACTGGGTTGTTACGTCTGACCCGGGATCTGTGTAACACAAAAACTACCCAAACACTGGGTTGTTACGTCTGACCCGGGATCTGTGTAACACAAAAACTACCCAAACAATGGGTTGTTACGTCTGACCCAGGATCTGGGTAACACAAAAACTACCCAAACACTGGGTTGTTACGTCTGACCCAGGATCTGGGTAACACAAAAACTACCCAAACACTGGGTTGTTACATCTGACCCAGGATCTGTGTAACACAAAAACTACCCAAACACTGGGTTGTTACGTCTGACCCAGGATCTGTGTAACACAAAAACTACCCAAACACTGGGTTGTTACATCTGACCCAGGATCTGTGTAACACAAAAACTACCCAAACAATGGGTTGTTACGTCTGACCCAGGATCTGTGTAACACAAAAACTACCCAAACAATGGGTTGTTACGTCTGACCCAGGATCTGTGTAACACAAAAACTACCCAAACACTGGGTTGTTACGTCTGACCCAGGATCTGTGTAACACAAAAACTACCCAAACACTGGGTTGTTACGTCTGACCCAGGATCTGTGTAACACAAAAACTACCCAAACACTGGGTTGTTACGTCTGACCCAGGATCTGTGTAACACAAAAACTACCCAAACACTGGGTTGTTACGTCTGACCCAGGATCTGTGTAACACAAAAACTACCCAAACAATGGGTTGTTACGTCTGACCCAGGATCTGTGTAACACAAAAACTACCCAAACAATGGGTTGTTACGTCTGACCCAGGATCTGTGTAACACAAAAACTACCCAAACACTGGGTTGTTACGTCTGACCCGGGATCTGTGTAACACAAAAACTACCCAAACACTGGGTTGTTACGTCTGACCCGGGATCTGTGTAACACAAAAACTACCCAAACACTGGGTTGTTACATCTGACCCAGGATCTGTGTAACACAAAAACTACCCAAACACTGGGTTGTTACGTCTGACCCAGGATCTGTGTAACACAAAAACTACCCAAACACTGGGTTGTTACATCTGACCCAGGATCTGTGTAACACAAAAACTACCCAAACAATGGGTTGTTACGTCTGACCCAGGATCTGTGTAACACAAAAACTACCCAAACAATGGGTTGTTACGTCTGACCCAGGAGCTGTGTAACACAAAAACTACCCAAACACTGGGTTGTTACGTCTGACCCAGGATCTGTGTAACACAAAAACTACCCAAACACTGGGTTGTTACGTCTGACCCAGGATCTGTGTAACACAAAAACTACCCAAACACTGGGTTGTTACGTCTGACCCAGGATCTGTGTAACACAAAAACTACCCAAACACTGGGTTGTTACGTCTGACCCAGGATCTGTGTAACACAAAAACTACCCAAACAATGGGTTGTTACGTCTGACCCGGGATCTGTGTAACACAAAAACTACCCAAACAATGGGTTGTTACGTCTGACCCGGGATCTGGGTAACACAAAAACTACCCAAACACTGGGTTGTTACGTCTGACCCGGGATCTGTGTAACACAAAAACTACCCAAACACTGGGTTGTTACGTCTGACCCGGGATCTGTGTAACACAAAAACTACCCAAACAATGGGTTGTTACGTCTGACCCGGGATCTGGGTAACACAAAAACTACCCAAACACTGGGTTGTTACGTCTGACCCAGGATCTGGGTAACACAAAAACTACCCAAACACTGGGTTGTTACGTCTGACCCAGGATCTGGGTAACACAAAAACTACCCAAACACTGGGTTGTTACGTCTGACCCGGGATCTGTGTAACACAAAAACTACCCAAACACTGGGTTGTTACGTCTGACCCGGGATCTGTGTAACACAAAAACTACCCAAACACTGGGTTGTTACGTCTGACCCGGGATCTGTGTAACACAAAAACTACCCAAACACTGGGTTGTTACGTCTGACCCGGGATCTGGGTAACACAAAAACTACCGAAACAATGGGTTGTTACATCTGACCCAGGATCTGTGTAACACAAAAACTACCCAAACACTGGGTTGTTACATCTGACCCAGGATCTGTGTAACACAAAAACTACCCAAACACTGGGTTGTTACATCTGACCCAGGATCTGTGTAACACAAAAACTACCCAAACACTGGGTTGTTACGTCTGACCCAGGATCTGTGTAACACAAAAACTACCCAAACACTGGGTTGTTACATCTGACCCAGGATCTGTGTAACACAAAAACTACCCAAACAATGGGTTGTTACGTCTGACCCAGGATCTGTGTAACACAAAAACTACCCAAACAATGGGTTGTTACGTCTGACCCAGGATCTGTGTAACACAAAAACTACCCAAACACTGGGTTGTTACGTCTGACCCAGGATCTGTGTAACACAAAAACTACCCAAACACTGGGTTGTTACGTCTGACCCAGGATCTGTGTAACACAAAAACTACCCAAACACTGGGTTGTTACGTCTGACCCAGGATCTGTGTAACACAAAAACTACCCAAACACTGGGTTGTTACGTCTGACCCAGGATCTGTGTAACACAAAAACTACCCAAACAATGGGTTGTTACGTCTGACCCAGGATCTGTGTAACACAAAAACTACCCAAACAATGGGTTGTTACGTCTGACCCAGGATCTGTGTAACACAAAAACTACCCAAACAATGGGTTGTTACGTCTGACCCGGGATCTGTGTAACACAAAAACTACCCAAACACTGGGTTGTTACGTCTGACCCGGGATCTGTGTAACACAAAAACTACCCAAACACTGGGTTGTTACGTCTGACCCGGGATCTGTGTAACACAAAAACTACCCAAACAATGGGTTGTTACGTCTGACCCAGGATCTGGGTAACACAAAAACTACCCAAACACTGGGTTGTTACGTCTGACCCAGGATCTGGGTAACACAAAAACTACCCAAACACTGGGTTGTTACGTCTGACCCAGGATCTGGGTAACACAAAAACTACCCAAACACTGGGTTGTTACGTCTGACCCGGGATCTGTGTAACACAAAAACTACCCAAACACTGGGTTGTTACGTCTGACCCGGGATCTGTGTAACACAAAAACTACCCAAACACTGGGTTGTTACGTCTGACCCGGGATCTGTGTAACACAAAAACTACCCAAACAATGGGTTGTTACATCTGACCCAGGATCTGTGTAACACAAAAACTACCCAAACACTGGGTTGTTACATCTGACCCAGGATCTGGGTAACACAAAAACTACCCAAACACTGGGTTGTTACGTCTGACCCAGGATCTGGGTAACACAAAAACTACCCAAACACTGGGTTGTTACGTCTGACCCAGGATCTGGGTAACACAAAAACTACCCAAACACTGGGTTGTTACGTCTGACCCGGGATCTGTGTAACACAAAAACTACCCAAACACTGGGTTGTTACGTCTGACCCGGGATCTGTGTAACACAAAAACTATCCAAACACTGGGTTGTTACGTCTGACCCGGGATCTGTGTAACACAAAAACTACCCAAACACTGGGTTGTTACGTCTGACCCGGGATCTGTGTAACACAAAAACTACCGAAACAATGGGTTGTTACATCTGACCCAGGATCTGTGTAACACAAAAACTACCCAAACACTGGGTTGTTACATCTGACCCAGGATCTGTGTAACACAAAAACTACCCAAACACTGGGTTGTTACATCTGACCCAGGATCTGTGTAACACAAAAACTACCCAAACACTGAGTTGTTGTTATTTTATTTTATATTTACATGTAACTAATATTATATATGCATTATATAATATTGCATTTTTATTTATTTATTGTCTATTCCAAATGAAAATGTTGGCAGGGCAAGTAAAAGTCTGAACTATCATCAGAATAAAATCCTTAACCTTACATTTTGAATGTTATCCTGTAGGACAACACTTTGTATGCAGTGTCACACCTTGCATGTACTCTCCTCACCTCTTGTCCTTCCTCTGTCTCTCTCTCTGCCTCACAGACACATTTATATCTATGCATGCTCTAAGAATGGAAATACATCATGAGACGGTCATGGCTGACTTTTTTCTTTCCTCTTATATTTTATTCTCCTCTCCGTGCGTGTTTCTGTTTTTGTGTTCTATTCCACCCTGCCTCATCCTCCTCTGCCTCCCCCTGATCTGATCAGTGATCATGTAGCACCACCTGCAGGTCAGCAGAGAGGTAACACCCTCTTCATAGATACCTGATGTCCATGTACACAGACAACAGACACATGCGATTATTTTGCTGTCTGTTATTGAAGCAAGTTTGACAATCTAATGCTCTGTGTGTTGATGGCATCAGTATTACATCACGAGGAGAGCTTGTAAAGTAGAGCATCATTATTGTGCGTACACAAACTCAATGTATGCCTGATCAGACTTGTTTTTTTCCTCATAAGAAAGTTAAATGCCCCCCCCCCCAAAAGCTCACATGCACCTTAGAGTTTGTATTTCATATTTCCTTAAAAAAAAAAAACTTTTTTTAAATCCCCCTTTGTGGCTCTAGGCTTTAAAATAAATCCTGTGTGTCCTGCATTTGCATTCTGCACGCTTCTGCATTATTCATACAACAATTGCCTTTTATTTTCTTCCAGTGCAAGCCCAGGGCAGAGGCTGTGATGTGTGGTGTGAGGAAATCGAGTTCATATTTTACTCTCTATTCATCTCTAATAGTCATTTGAATATATTGCAATTTTAATATGATATGATATAATGTTTTATATAAAGTTTGATTTAGAGTTGATATAGATGGGAAATCATTTTTTTTTTTAAATATGTCCCTAATGTTGTTGCCTGATTTATAATTCATAATCTTACATTAAAATTAAACTTTTTTTGCACCCCTGAAATAACTTTTATGCTGACGTAAGCAAAACTAAAACAAATACAAATAAAATTGTAGCCTAATGTAGTGTGTATATATAAATATTTCTTAAATATAGACATGAATGACTGTATTTATATATACATAAGAATTATACACATGTATTATGTAAACACAAACTTTTTTTTTGGATACGAATAATCGCGATTAATCAATTTGACACATTTACTTTTATTTTTTTACATTTATTTTTTTACCGAAAATGCATTGGAATATTTAGAAAATTCAATGGCTTTTCATGTTGTCATTTAATGTTTTAAATGTGTAGTGTTTTCTCCCCCCTTTCCATGGCTCTCTTTGCACTAAAGGGTATCCAGGGCCTTGTTTCATTTTCTAAATGGTGTCATAATGCAGTAAATCTTAAATTGTCAGAGGCAGTAAAAGAGTTATTGTGAAGAGCTGTAAATCATTTTTTAGCACCGCCAACTGCAACTTATCACAGACACCTCTTTAAGTGTGCAGAGACGATATGATAAGAGGTTCAGGCCTCTGAATACAAGCACAAAACATCTTAAACGCATAACTCTTAACCATACGCACACCCACACACAGTTTATCCTCTTCCCTGATGTTTACACGGCGTGTCATGCTGATATCGGTCACTTGCCGAGCAGTCAATCTTATCAGCCTCGGCCAAGGTCCAGAGACATGCATGATGTGTTTGTTTTCACCCATCATTAAATGTAACAAAGCTTAATTAAGCCTCACTTATCTCTCAGGCATGGATTCACAGACGTGCCATTGATGGAGGTGGGAAATGTGTGCATATTTTTCAACTCTGATATCTACCTGACTGCCTCTATGGAGGATGTTTGTACAAGACTCATCCTGGAATCACATTGCTGAAGAGGTCAAACAAACTGTTATTTAACTGACAAAAGGAAATAGTCATCATGCCACATTCAAATTCTGTGTTTGAGGGGATTTTTTTGTTTGCAAAGTGTCGTGTTGATGTAACAAGGACCGACTTTTGAATGCTCTTTTGACAAAGTCGAGTTATCTGGGCATCTCAAATGACAGCAAAACCCAATTTTCTCATGCAGACTCACAAAACGGTTTGGATTGGTGCGTTTTCCATCTTTGTATTCCTTCACCAAATTGCCGCTCGCAGGGTTGCAAAACTCATTTGCTGTGTTTACTGAGAGGAAATGTGCTTACGTCCTGCTCCGTCCCTCTGCAGGGCAGCAAACGCTTAGTGAACATACCGCAGAGACAAATGATTTGCCATTGGCCGTGATTTCCTAGATAGCGCAGTGGGGGGAGCCAGGAAGTGGGGCGGCAGGAGGGGAAGTTGCGCCCAGGCAGGGGAATAGACGGCCTGCTGGGAAGGAGATGGCTTTCTCTGACACAATCCGCCGGGAAGCTGTGGGGTCCTTAAATTGGGGGGGGGGGTGTATCGCCTGCTCTGAATTTGTTCTGTCTGTTTCGCCCTTTCTCACTTACATCCCTCCTGCCATCTCTTTACTTTCCGTGGCGAGGGGTGGTTCTGAATGACAAGGCAAAGCTTCCTCCCCTCAAGTGAATTTTTTGTGTGTGTGAGAGAGAGAGCGTTTGGATATGCATATGAATTTGTGAGTAGCTTATGAAAACAGTATTAGTCTGGAGTATTGTTCACAGCCTTGAGTTTTTTGCTCCTAGGGTATGTTTGTGTGTGTGTATTTTTTATGTTTCTGTGTGTGTGGGATGTGTTCGAGCCTGTCTCGTATTGTTTTACAGGCAAGGTTATTGAGTCAGTGATAAGACTGTGAGTCTCAGAGGCCGGTTAGTCAGTCTGACCTTGCAGTGTGAGCTGAGGATATGCAGACTGGCAGGCTAGGGGTCAGCGCATCCCACAATCCCTTGGTAGCGTGTCTTTGGATTTAGAAAAGCAAGATGAGTTCGTTCTGCTCTCATTCTTCTGGAGCTCAGAATGTGAAACATTCATGACACACACACACACACACACACACATACACACAAACACACACACACACACAAAATAATACTAATCCAGCTGCCTAAAAAGGTCTGCAAAGATAAAAGATTAATAATATTATTGTTTTTGTACGTTTTTTTTTTAAGGTCTCTCTCTTTCGCTCTCTCTCGCTCTCTCTTTCTCTTTCTTTACAGTACCTGTCAAAAGTTTGGAACATTGAATTTTTTATTTTTTTGAAAGAAAGCTCTTTTATGAAAGCATTTATTAAATAGAATTTTGCTCCATGCTCACCAAGGCTGCATTAGTGAAATATTATTACCATTTTAAACAATTGTTTTGTATTTTAATACATTTAAAAACATTTAATTTATTCCTGTGATGACAGCTGAATTTTCAGCATAATAATAATAATAACAGCAAAACAGCATATTAGAATGATTTCTGAAGGATCATGTGATACTGAAGACACTGAAGATATATATAATGCTTACATATTGTACTATATGTAATAAAAACATGATTTGTTATTATTATTAAATTCATATTCATTCTTTACAGCAATTTTTTTGTCTCTCGCGTTGTCTGTGTGTGTTTGTGTGTTTGTGTGTGTGTGTGTGTTTGTGAAATAAATCAATTTTAACATTATTATTATTACAGTACAGTCATTTTGTGGAGAGGGAGCAGTAAATGGTGAGAAGAAGTGGGTGGAATGCAACTGACATTCCCATTCATCTTGGCCCATGATCTACAATTAATGGTCAGAGCCAGATTTGACATCCCTCTGTGCAGTAAATACAGAATGTGCCGCCTCTAGATGGGTGGATCTCCATGTTCAGACAAAGAAGAATTAGTGTGCAGTGTGGGTGGAGCAGAATTTGCTGTAGGTGGAGCTCTTGTGTCGGAGTTCGATGTCAGAATGTTTTCCACCTGCTGGTAGAGGACAGGACAGCTGCCTTTGTGTGGGTGTGAGTGTGTGCGAGTGTGTTAAATTGTGCGCTTCTCAGAGACGGCAGGTGAGAAATGAGCATATAGGAGCTTTTTTTAGTCCATGGATGCATTTAGAGTGTGTAACCCCAATTAAAGCACTAGTAGCACATTATATAAGATGAATTAAATTGCGTTCAGGTGTAGTTGACTTTATATGTAATGGTAAACTGATTAACCCTCCTAATTTAGATGTATTTTCCTATATAGTCTTCTTGTGCATGCACAATTTCTGTTGCATATTATATAGAAATCAGCCACAGACGTGGTTCATCATATATGACGGTGCGGCATACTCGCCGTCAAGCACGAGAGCAAGCGTTTCTCCTCGCAATATCTCTGGCTTGGCTTTCACTTCCTTTCCTCTTTCCACTGCTCTCTCTCTCTCTCTCTCTCTCTCTCTCTCTCTCTCTCTCTCTCTCCCTCTCTCCCTCCCTCCTGCAGTCTACCGCAGGCCCTCCATCTCTGTGGTCTGTCAGCATGCTTTTTCATTTGGCTTGTTGCTACAGGGGGCTCGGCGCTGGCAGATTACAACTCGCCAGCCAGTCATTTTCGATTTATCTGAGCTCTCCGCGCCCCCATCTCCCTCCCCCACGCCTCACTCTCGCCCCGGTCGGCATCAATCCGCACGCACACACATACGGCCATTTGTCAGACCCTCCTTCCATTTCTCTCCTCCTCCACCTCCTCCCTCCCATCCTCCCTTTTTCGATTGGCACGGAAATTTAGCTCGCAAGCTCGGAGACAAAAAAGAAATATTGTGTCAGGGGAAGCGTTTAAGTTGGAGGAGGCAGCCAGGGTTGTGTTATTACTTAGGGCTCTGTCATCACCGATGACCCCAGAGAGTGGAGAGTATCGATTGCTTGTCACTCAAAGCATTCAGAAGATTGCATTGACAAAGCTTGTCGAGGCCTTTAATAGCAAGGTTAGCAGCCTTGGCGGAGGCCCAGGAGAAAAGTCTTAACTGAGCCCCATTACATGGTGGCTTTTAACCAGTCCCCAGGCCCACAGAGTGGACTGATAACAGTAAGGAAGTAATTTTAGTCTCATAATTGCCTTCCTCTGGTTGACATTTGTGGCCCTAAGAGCCTGTAAAGAAAAAAAAAAGAAAAGCCCATCATGGCCAGACAGAGACGATGAAGGTTGCCGTTGTCTGGCGACAAACAACAAAAGCGTTTGGCTGGAAAATTAGCTAGATTTTCTAATTGTATCCTAGACTATAGGTGTGCGCAATTTACACTTTCAAAATCAACTATTCGGTGGGTTGCTTAAATGACTAGTCCACTAATTGATAGATATTATGCAAGGATACCTTATATTGAGCTGGTTTCGGGTTCACCTGACCCTGATTGGCCATGTGTATTAAGGGGGTGTTTACATAAGACACATTCATATTATAAATGAGCAATATCACATGAGTAGCAGTGTGATATGGCTATGAGTGTGATATTGCGTTTATACAACAGTTCGAGTGTCTTTAAAAACACTCTATTGTGCAGAAATACTTCCTTCCGCCACAGATTCAAATCTCAGATTGACAGTTTAACAGTTGAGCCCAAGCCTCCGTTACAAATTCTGAAACATCACTTTAGAACTAGTAATGAAGGAACGTTGAGTCGCTTCTTTGAAGCTCATTGTATTATGAGAGAGAGATCAACTAAACAAGTGTATTAGCTGCATCTGATATAGTATTCATTCTTCAGGTCGATGTCCATAATATTATATCCATTATAAAAAAAAATCTGTTTGAATATCTGCTGAGGAAAGCGATATCTTTGTCTTTGTGCTTTTAAAAGTTAAGGGGATTTCCCAATACAGCACTAAAACAACTTCCTTGTGTACAACCAGTCACTCATCTAGAGGCGTAATAATGTCACTTTCACTAAAGTCCTTATCACAATCACTAACGACCCTTTCTAAAATAGCAAATACAGCATATTAATATAAAATAATATTTATCGAACAACAATATTTAAATGAATAACAATAGCCATTATAAAAGACAATAGGAAATAAACACAAGCAAATAATTCAAGACATACAAAAGCAGTGCTCTAGTACAGGATTTAAGTTGAATATATAGACTAAACATAAAGTTATGAACTTCATTTTCCCCTTAACCCAAATCGGTTTGCTCTGGAAAAAGTAATAGATTAATAAGACCAAAGATTGTCCGTTTGAAATACCCCAAATTAATTATATCTCATGTTTAATCTACATTAGAGACAGCTGCAATTTTCTGATAGTGTACTGATAGTGGGAGAATATTGCACGGCTCTCAGCAAATCAGTTTTTAGAAGCAGAAAGAACTGTTGTATAAATAATAATATATAATATGAACACTACTGTTCAAAAGTTTATGGTCAGTATGATTTTTTGATGTTTTAAAATATGTATCTTATGCTCACAAAGCATTTATTTGAGCAAAAATACAGTAAGACAATAATATTGTGAAATATTACAATGAACTGTTTCTATCCTAATATACACTCACCTAAAGGATTATTAGGAACACCATACTAATACTGTGTTTGACCCCCTTTCGCCTTCAGAACTGCCTTAATTCTACGTGGCATTGATTCAACAAGGTGCTGAAAGCATTCTTTAGAAATGTTGGCCCATATTGATAGGATAGCATCTTGCAGTTGATGGAGATTTGTGGGATGCACATCCAGGGCACGAAGCTCCCGTTCCACCACATCCCAAAGATGCTCTATTGGGTTGAGATCTGGTGACTGTGGGGGCCATTTTAGTACAGTGAACTCATTGTCATGTTCAAGAAACCAATTTGAAATGATTCGAGCTTTGTGACATGGTGCATTATCCTGCTGGAAGTAGCCATCAGAGGATGGGTACATGGTGGTCATAAAGGGATGGACATGGTCAGAAACAATGCTCAGGTAGGCCGTGGCATTTAAACCATGCCCAATTGGCACTAAGGGGCCTAAAGTGTGGCAAGAAAACATCCCCCACACCATTACACCATTACACCACCACCACCAGCCTGCACAGTGGTAACAAGGCATGATGGATCCATGTTCTCATTCTGTTTACGCCAAATTCTGACTCTACCATCTGAATGTCTCAACAGAAATTGAGACTCATCAGACCAGGCAACATTTTTTCCAGTCTTCAACTGTCAAGTGGAGATGAGTGGTACCCGGTGGGGTCTTCTGCTGTTATAGCCCATCCGCCTCAAGGTTGTGCGTGTTGTGGCTTCACAAATGCTTTGCTGCACACCTCGGTTGTAACGAGTGGTTATTTCAGTCAAAGTTGCTCTTCTATCAGCTTGAATCAGTCGGCCCATTCTCCTCTGACCTCTAGCATCAACAAGGCATTTTCGCCCACAGGACTCCCGCATACTGGATGTTTTTCCCTTTTCACACCATTCTTTGTAAACTCTAGAAATGGTTGTGCGTGAAAATCCCAGTAACTGAGCAGATTGTGAAATACTCAGACCGGCCCGTCTGGCACCAACAACCATGCCACGCTCAAAATTGCTTAAATCACCTTTCTTTCCCATTCTGACATTCAGTTTGGAGTTCAGGAGATTGTCTTGACCAGGACCACACCCCTAAATGCATTGAAGCAACTGCCATGTGATTGGTTGATTAGATAATTGCATTAATGAGAAATTGAACAGGTGTTCCTAATAATCCTTTAGGTGAGTGTATTTTAAAATGTAATTTTTTTACTCCAGTTTTCATTGTCACATGATCCTTCAGAAATCATTCTAATATGCTGATTTGCTGCTCAAGAAATATTTCTTATTATTATCAATGTTGAAAAAAGTTATGCTGCTTAATATTTTTGTGGAAACCGTCTTTTTTTTTTTTTTTTTTTGGATGAACAAAGTTCAAAAGAACAGCATATATTTGAAATGGAAATCTTGTGTAACATTATACATTTTTATAATATCTTTTATGTCACTATTAATCAATTGAATGCATCCTTGCTGAATAAAGTATTAATTAAAAAATGAACGTTTAAACGATGCTGTATGTGTAACTGAAATAAAATAAAATATTAAAGTCAACTTATTTTATTTCAACATTTCTCATTTTCGTTTAGTTTAAGGTGAAGTACTAAAATAACTCTAAATAAACTAAAACTAAAAAACTAAAACTGTATAGACATGTTTAAAAATAATAATAAAAATGACAAAAACAATAAATATGTGTGTATGTGTAGGAAAACATGCCTACACTGGGCACATGGAGTGAACTGAGGAAACATGAGATTGAAAAAAGCATATGACTGTGATTTATGCTCTGAAGGAAGTCCATTACTTGCTAAAGGAAGTGCAGACCTAAACACAAACAGAGAGATGCCGTGCATGGCTGAGAAGGTCAAGCAGCCTTACGCCGCTTAAAAAGATGGACGATAACAGCCTTGTTTAAGATAAACATGTGCCAGAGGCTAAACAAATACAAAATTATCTTTAAATCTGGTTATAATTTCACATTATTATTATTAATTTGACACGAAATAGCAGCATCAGTATGAAGCAAGAAGAAACGGGGCCAAGGCAAGAACTTCTCCTGGGAATGCTGTAATTTGTGGCTGACACAGATGGGACGGTTTGTCCCTGGCCCTGGTTTTCTCTCCCATGTGATGTAGGTGGTGACAGGTCTATGAGAGCAGGAAGCTATTTTAAACACCGTGTAAATCGTATACTCTGAAACACACACTGATCACCTGTGTCCCGCATTCCCAGAATGGCCCACCCAGAGCCTTGGCGTCATGAAGGGAGGTTATAACTTATAACCTTATCTTCACAGGCAGCACTGAAAAATAAAGACCAACACCTGAAGAAACTAATGCTGTGTATGGTGCTTAGAAAATATTTAATCAAAACAGATCAGAGCCTCATGCATAACTTACATTATGCATGTTTTCCCATTATTAAGTCTCCACAAACCACAGAATCTGCGTGCACAGATTTATAAATAGTAACATATGGTGTTGTTTTTTTAATGTAATCTTTTGTTTAAACAATGTAAGAATGACGGGAAGGAAAATCGCATGACATTAGTGTTTGTTTTCATAACCTTTTATCAAAATGTTGCTTAAACTTTGGTTGTGTAGCTAAGGTCACATGGTTAATGAATCAGTGAAATCTTTTAAAATAAAGTCTGACTTTATTTTATAGCTGGCAAAATAGCTGGCATTGTTTTGCCAGGTATCATAGCAGCGTCTCATATAGTTTCCGCTAGCAGTATGATAAATATGTTTTATGTTTTCATATCAGTGGTTTATGTACTTAACCTTTGCTTTTACACATCACACACCCACATTAACTATCAGACCAGTTGCTCTTGTTTTGTTTTATGGCACTGTGATTTTAAATGTGAATGTTATTGTGTCAGTCAAACAGGGCTTATAAGGGTTTAGACCTAAACAGACAAACTGTTTAATAGTTGGCACACAATACTGTTGTTTTCCAAATGGTTTTTCGGTAACACTTTATTATAGGGGAACACATATTCACTATAAGCTTCTACTTTTGCCTCAATAAACTCCTAATTTACTGCTTATTGATAGTTAGTAAGGTAGTTGTTGTAGCGTTTAAGCTTCTCAATTTCTTAGTTCTTTCTCAACTGTTTACGTTCATTTAAGACATAAATGACTCTGTTTAATTGCAAATACCTGGTCACTTTGACACATAGGTATGTTTAACCGTTCAAGCCCAATCAGTTCTCACACGCTCTCAGAAAGGGCGTACATATACTAAAATTAGTTGTCTTTCACTGCTAATTGCACTTCAACGGTTTAAAATCACCTGTTTTTAAACCGCAGTGCTAAGCTCATCATCATAGTAACCATACTTGCATTAAACGTATGTGGCGAACACTGATTTTAATCGTAATAAACAGGCATGTAAACACCGTAATCGCATTCTGCTCTGACCAAAGTGTGCATATGCTCAGACGTACTCAGATGATGTGTGTTGTTCACACAACTTCATGAATGAACTCATTATTCTTAAGTTTTCCCTCCACTTTGAATCATGGAGCTCTCTGTCAACTTGCTCTGCTCCTTATCTACATCCAGAGACGGTGCGAAGAATGCGATGGGAGCGTAGGTAAGCCCAGTTACAGCTGCAATACGTCCATACCTATACGTCCATAGAAATGTGTTTTGCATTTGACATAAGTGGGTTAAAACAGTGGCCAGTAACACACCTACTGTATATGAGTTCATCATTTGTGCTATGCATTGGGGTATGCAAAGAATTGCAGTAAAATTAAACACACTTCATAGCGAACAATTAGAATAATGAAAATTGCATTTAAAACCAGAGTGAAGAGTTTTGCTTGTGTCATGTAAGCATCTTACTGCGATTTAAGTCCTTACTCTGATTACTATTATCGCATTATTGATGTACAGTGTTGGGCAGTAACGCATTACTGTAATTTGATTCCTTTGAGTAATTTAATGCGTTATAATTTCCAAGCCCAGGTCATAATACGTTACAGCTGCGTTACATCGTTGTCGACAGAATGCAATGTTTTATCATCTAGATTTAAAAAAAAAGTGAAATATATTTTTTCAAAGTCATCTCCCTGATACCTAATTTGACTGGCAAGCGCGGGTATACCAATGAAAAAAAACTCAGCATGGAGAAAGAAAAGTACGCGTTCTGTTTCTGGAAATACAATAATTATTTTGAGTTTATTTCTGTCAAAGGCAAGAACATTATTGTAAGGCTAGATGCGATAAAAACACATATAAATACAATGTCATGAAATAGTTACATGTCGCCTATCAACAACATGATCTCAGCATAAACACTCTTATTATTAAAGTGGTTATGTTCACAAACCACTATAATTTGAATAGGCAAGCTTATACGCGCGTGATTTGGCATGGCAGCCAGTGCGAATAATAAATAGCCTAACCATTGCCTTACCTAATGCAGCAGAACATACATTTTCTTCAAATTCTGAATGGATTATCCGGGAGGAATGGATAGAAAGCATCCATATACGCACTCCCTTTTATAATTACTAAGCTGTTACTCATCTTAATTCATTGCAGTCTCACAAACTGTTTATCAGTTTATGATGAGAGTATTCGCGAGAGTGCAGAGTTCAGCTCTGCAAACTCACTGAACAAAACTCCGGTGTTTCAGCGATTTACTAATCTTAACGCCTCTGATTGGCCTTTTGCATTCATAAACTCATCACAGTCTTGTGTGATTGGTTATAGTGTGCAATGCGTAAAAAATACGCAACATGAGCAGATCTAAATTTAATGCAGCAGGCTAAAGAGGTTATTATATTCTGTTTTTTGAAGGGGTGGGGGGGCTAGTAACATAACTAGTAATGTAACTAATTACTTTTGAAATAAAGTAATCAGAACAGTAATGTGATTACTTTTATAAGGAGTAATCAGTAATTTAATTACATTTCCAGAGTAACTTGCACAACACTGTTAATGTAGTGATGGAATGATGGAGAGAAGCAGCATTTGAAAAGATTCACAAATTCAGCTCCCAATCATTTAGCCAGCAGTAGGATATTTTGATGCAACATGACTTGTGTAATAAATCAGCAGTTTGTTTCAAGCTGTGTCGTGTTCTGTTTGTTCTCTCTGTGGAGTGGAAACACTTAAAGTCTCCGTTAGCCGTTTCTGTTGGTTTGTTTAGGACACTCCGGTCCTGACCTGTTTACATCCACAGATGTAAAATCGACAAAATGTATAAATATAGACACCAACAAATAAACAGCGTTCCACACCAGTGGCACACATTCTCCCTGTCACTTTCATCATAGACATAAGGACAAAAAATAAAAGTGGTCTCTGCCACACTAGATACCCCTGTTTATCATATTACCGCCACACATGAGCCGCGCGCATGGCTTGACCCGGTGTTAAGTGTCCGCGCTAAATTTCATTGCTTCCATCTACTGGAAGGCTTGCCAATATACTGGCAGTGAATTCCTAGAGGAAAATAAATGGCAATAAAAAAGAGAAATGAGAGCCCCTGCAAGCTGAGAAAAGAGGGGATTTTTTTTCGTTCTCTTTTATTGAGGCTGGCTGGTGTTGGGGGATGTGACTTGGCACCGTGAGCGAGGCTTAGTGAGATGGCGAGCCCTGAAAGCCGATAGCCGAGTAACAACTACGCCGGATCGCGGAGGCCTGGGAATGTAATTAATTGCACACAAATTTCTTTGATGAAATGTTATGTAGTGATAAGCACTTGGCCTGCTAGCTTAAATTCTCTGGCTTCTCTGTGACAGCCTGCCCTCTATGTATCCGCTGCATTGGTTCCTGGTTCATTTGCTTCATATCAGCCAAGTTGTATTTATCTCTTGAGTGTCATTCTGTTAAGGATGGGTCAAGATTGTCATCTAGTTGTCAACTGACTAGATTTCCTTATTTATTCTTAACTTGACCTTTTTATTGTTTTTTTTTTATACTTATTTCCTAATTTTATCTTTATATTTAAATTTTACCATTTATTAGGGCTGTCAAAATTAACACATTAACGTTTGTGATTAATTTTTTTTATTAAAAATATTTAACGCAATTAATGCAACATCCGTTTTTTCAGTCATCCTTTGGGTAGCGTTACATTATATGATCACGCTCTTATTCATGCAAATGCTTTTACACCATTTAAGCGCGATAAGACACAAAAGAGCCTGACAGCATCTTCAGACAGCACTTAAATGGAGAGAAACCAAATTATGCCAAAATGCACATTTGTTGAGTATCCTCGCAAGCACAGTCTTAAATGAGTTAAATGAAGTCTTAAATAAACGTAAAAGTGAGAACATGGGATGCGTGTCAGATCCGCGTCATGTGCTTCAGATCTTAAAGTGACAGCAGCCTAATAAACCTGCTGATGTCTGTCATTAATGTTCATCAAAGAACAAAAGAATAAGAGAAAATCACTCACTGCTCTTGACTGAATAACTTCAGTATAATAATCTATATTTAAGGATCAATCTATATTTAATTTATGATTTATTCAGTGAAGACTGTGAAGTATTTGATGACTTTTTCCATTTTAGTATATTTCCTACCTATTAGACCTATCTAAAAATCTTAAAGCACTGTTTACAAGGTTACATGGGTCAAAAACAATGAAAACAATAACTTTTTTGTGCATTTTGACAGGGCAAATAAAAATCTGAACCAGTGTGACTGGGCCAATAGAAAAAAATAGAGCCATGATATATTGAAGAGCACAAGTAAATTGTGGCATTTATAACAATTATATGGGTTTATGTAAAGATTGTTTTAAGTTCACTTACATTAAAAGTTGTTATATATTTTTAAAGCCTAATAAATGTTCAAATTGATAGCTTTTAATTATACTTTAATGCTGAATGGCTAAAATTGACGGGGGAGGGGGGTTATTGGTATCGATGTCTTTTTAAAAAAAAAAGAAAAGATGGCATTAAACAAATATTTAAAATATAGGCTACTTTCTTTGTTGTTTCTACATTAATTTGGAAATTAAATGTGAAATTATTACAATATAAAAACATTTTAAAAACACTGTTAGGTGCGATTAATCACAATTAATTACAGAAAAAATATGTGTTAATTGTCAATCGATTTTTTTTTATTTATTTGTTATATATTTGTTTCTTGTTTTATCTGTATTTATCTTATTTAATCTTATGTATTTATTTATTTTATATAGTTTTGATATTTATGCTTTAATTAGTATGTAAGTATTCTGTGTTATAGTTGCTAGACATCTTCCATAGTAAAAATGCACCTTATGTGAACACTTCCCAATAAATGGTCCAATCGGGGTCAGGTAAACTGATTCTTTGACTAGTCGTGTCTGTCCTGTACATGTGTGGTTTTCACAGCCTGACGACCTCATCTTTTATTGTCATTCTGTGCACCATAACTAGCTGTTCAGATATGATCTAAGAGAATTGAAGTCTCCGGTCGCTCGTAATATCTCACTTCCCTCCTCTGCTCTTCAGTTCATTATTAAATCTGGGAATTGTCCCCATATATCAGTATGCAGGAGCAGCACATTATAGAGCCATTTGTAGGAGAGGAACTGGAGTAGTGCTGAGCACAAGCAGAGGATGGATGTTAAAAGCATATTGATTTGTCTGTAATGTCATTGTACATCACTAAGTTTTATATCCATATAAATGCGTCCTCAGGTTTGTCCTAGAGACAGCAGCTGAAGTGAGTAAACGTGGCTCTTTGTGAGAGTTATGAGCTTTAAACTGCACTCTGCACTGTTTTTACTCCCTGTCCACCTCTACCTCTCTTTTGTCTCTCTCTTTTTTCCTTCCTTCAAGGTTCATTTACCCTCAGGCCTCTGTTGAGAGACGCAGCCTCTCTTTTGCTTCCTAAAAGCGTCGCATTCTCACACAGGTGGAATAAAAGGCAGGTTAAAGCTAATGGTAATCGTCAGATAAGATCCCTTATGCCACCCCGACAGCAGCTCCTGACAAGGTCACCGAAGGTCGTCGCATGTCACTTGAGCTTAGCAACCGCAAAGAGGGGGGCCCGCAGCGTTTCCATGGCAATGGCACCCTGGGGAACGAGAGACGCTGATGAAAGCTGCAATATTCCTGCAAAATAGTTTCTGCTGACATTTAGGATGTGATGTCACCTACAGAATCGAGGTTTGGGGGAATGTAGATGTCGATTGGAGCGCTGACGGAGAAAGGCGGCGAATATAACCCAGAGTCTTTGCGAGGACAGGGTCATCTAGCGTGACAATGTGCGAGCGGAAGCGTGCTGCAGTACGTACTCGGGCGTAATGTTAGCCTAAATAAACAGCCACGCAGGCCTTTTAGCCTGACCCGAGCTCTGATCCCTGTTGACAGGCTGCTACTTTAGATCGGATGCGATACAGGCAGCTTGTCTGTGGTGGTTAAGAGCCCTGGCCCTCAGAGCTGAGGAGGTCATAGCGGGGCCGATCGGGTTGGCGGGGTGACTCAGTGGCTGTCCAAGCAATGACGGAACATTTGCAGCCGTGCCACACCAGCTATGATGGCCCCTGCATCCTTCTGTCAAGCGCTGTTGTCGTTGGGGTAAACTCACTCAGGTTAACTGCTCACAGCGGTATCCAACTACTGCCGGCTGCCAGAAAACCAGAACGCTCAGATGGAGGTCCAGGGAGCTCATGCAGGGCCTTTTAATTCACTAATTGGGAACAGAGTCAAGACCTTTGTGTGTTCTGACCTATATACAGACGTATTTTACAGCAATATGCCTTGAGAGTAGGGAATTGTGATTCTTCTGATTAAAAAGAGCGATTTTAAATGGGATTTTTTTTTATTTTTTTTTATTTTTTACTGTGCCCAAAATGTTGTAATTATATATCAATATGACTACATTAATAATACAAATAATGCTAATAATTATTATGTGTAGTATATATATATATACACTCACCTAAAGGATTATTAGGAACACCATACTAATACTGTGTTTGACCCCCTTTCGCCTTCAGAACTGCCTTAATTCTACGTGGCATTGATTCAACAAGGTGCTGAAAGCATTCTTTAGAAATGTTGGCCCATATTGATAGGATAGCATCTTGCAGTTGATGGAGATTTGTGGGATGCACATCCAGGGCACAAAGCTCCCGTTCCACCACATCCCAAAGATGCTCTATTGGGTTGAGATCTGGTGACTGTGGGGGCCATTTTAGTACAGTGAACTCATTGTCATGTTCAAGAAACCAATTTGAAATGATTCGAGCTTTGTGACATGGTGCATTATCCTGCTGGAAGTAGCCATCAGAGGATGGGTACATGGTGGTCATAAAGGGATGGACATGGTCAGAAACAATGCTCAGGTAGGCCGTGGCATTTAAACGATACCCAATTGGCACTAAGGGGCCTAAAGTGTGCCAAGAAAACATCCCCCACACCATTACACCACCACCACCAGCCTGCACAGTGGTAACAAGGCATGATGGATCCATGTTCTCATTCTGTTTACGCCAAATTCGGACTCTACCATCTGAATGTCTCAACAGAAGTCGAGACTCATCAGACCAGGCAACATTTTTCCAGTCTTCAACTGTCTAATTTTGGTGAGCTCGTGCAAATTGTAGCCTCTTTTTCCTATTTGTAGTGGAGATGAGTGGTGCCCGGTGGGGTCTTCTGCTGTTGTAGCCCATCCGCCTCAAGGTTGTGCGTGTTGTGGCTTCACAAATGCTTTGCTGCATACCTCGGTTGTAACGAGTGGTTATTTCAGTCAAAGTTGCTCTTCTATCAGGTTGAATCACTCGGCCCATTCTCCTCTGACCTCTAGCATCAACAAGGCATTTTCGCAACAACCATGCCACGCTCAAAATTGCTTAAATCACCTTTCTTTCCCATTCTGACATTCAGTTTGGAGTTCAGGAGATTGTCTTGACCAGGACCACACCCCTAAATGCATTGAAGCAACTGTCATGTGATTGGTTGATTAGATAATTGCATTAATGAGAAATTGAACAGGTGTTCCTAATAATCTTTTAGGTGAGTGTATATAGTACTAAAGTCAAAGGTTTGGAAGTTTTTATGTTTTTGAAAGTCTTTTAAGCTCATCAAGTCTGCTTTTATTTTATCAAAAATACCGAGAAAAAAAAAGGATTATTATTGTGAAATATTATTACAGTTTTAAATAATGGTTTTCTATTTTAATATACTTAAAAATATGATTTATTTATGTGATGCAAAGCTGAATTTTCAACATCATCACTCCAGTCTTCAGTATGATCTTTCAGAAATCATTCTAATATGCTGATTTATTATCCATGTTGGAAATAGTTGTGCTGCTTAATATTTTTTTGGTAACACTTTACAATAAGGTTGTATTAGTTAACATTAGTTAATGCATTAGTTAACATGAACAACACCTCTGTTCAGCATTAGTTAATCTTTGTTACCGTCAGTTAATAAAAATACAGCTGTTCATGGTTTGTTCATGTTAGTTCACAGTGCATTAACTAATGTTAGCAAGATTTTAATAAAGTATTAGTAAATGTTTAAATTAACATTAACAATGATAAATAAATGCTTTAAAAGTGCAGTTCATTATTAGTTCATGTTAACTAATGTAGTTAACTAATGAACCTTATTGTAAAGTGTTACCATTTTTTTATAACCTGTGATACTTCTTTCAGGATTCTTTCATGAATAAAATGTAAAAATAAAAATAAAAACCCAGCATTTATTTAACATAGAAATCTTTTATAACAATATACACTATCATTAAAATATTTGGGGTCAGTATTTTTTAAGAAATTAGTACTTTTAATCAGCAATGATGTGTTAAATTGATAAAAAGTTATAGTAAAGACGTATATTGTTAGAAAAGGTTTCTATTTTGAATAAATGCTATTCTTTTTAAATGTATTTATTCATCAATGAATCCTGCAAAAAGTATCACAGGTTCCAAAAAATATTCAGCAACTGTTTCCAACATTGATAATGACTGAGTATCAAATCAGCATTAGAATGAGCAATTAGAGTGATTTCTGACGGATCATGTAACACTAAAGACTGGAGTAATGGCTGATGAAAGTTCAGCTTTGCATCACAGAAATAAATTATATTTTAAAGTATATTAAAATAGAAAACCATTATTTTAAATTGTAATAATATTTCACAAAAGTAATGTTTTTTCTGTATTTTTGATCAAATAAATGCAGGCTTAATGAGCATAAGAGCCTTCTTTCAAAAACATTAAAAATAGTAATGTTTCCAAACTTTTTACTGGTACTGTATATCAAAACAATAAACAAAACAAAAAAATACTATTGTAATACTCCCATTTATTTTTTAATGTATTAATGATAATAATAATAATAATAATAATAATAATAATAATAATCATCATTTAAAACTAAAACTACAATAGTAATGTATTTGCTGTCTTAATTTCTTTATTTTCAAACATTTAAACCTTCAAGCTTTTATTTTGGCAGAAAATTGCAGGGAGATTACAAGTTTGGGAAGATGGTTGGCACATTACGTTCCCAAATGAACTTTATAATCAACCCAAACTCAAAGCAGATGCAATGATGAATTTGTGTGGAGAAGCATTTACTGCAAACCCCTTCTGCTCCAAGACACTTTAAACGCTGGATCATGGATCACACAGTGCCGTGCTTCACTCTGAAACATGCAGCGCATATATTTATTTATTTTAATAGCAGCTTTTGCGATTTGATAATCATATTGTGATTTCCATTTCATTTTGATTAATTGTGCCCCCCAAACAGTTATTTCATCACAGCTGATGGGTAAACCAAATCGATAAAATGTGATGAAAGCAAATGTTTCATCACTGATTAAATAAAATGTATTTCTCAATACATTATTCCCATATTAGATGTTTAATTCTTTTGAAACATTCTTCAAAATATCTTCTTTTGTGTTTCGCAGAAGAAAGTAAATCATACAGGTTTGGAATGCCATGAGGGTGAGTAAATGATGACAGTAACTTTTGGGTAAACTATCCCTTTAACTTGTCAGCCAATCACGGAGACCGGCATGAAGATGGTGGGTAAAGTGTTAATCGTTATCTCAGGATGTAAGCCAACTTTGACTCATATAGACCAGACCCTCCTCACCTCCACATGTAACAGTATAATTCTCCCTCTACGGGCCGCCGTCTGCTCCAGTGTTAAAACAGGCGTTATATTGCACTGAAAAGAAAGCAGAGAGGGAGATATTTAAAGTGTAGTCATTGGAAACTGAGGGATTTGACTCTGCAGCAGGAAATAGACAATTTATTATAGGCAGCCTAGCACACTAGTGGATTATCTATAAAACTTTCATGGCTGTCCCTCAGTGGCAGGCAGCCATAAAACTTCCCGAATGAGGGACTTGTTAATTTACTTGTTAAAGCAAATTAAAAATTTATAAGCGCTTTTAGGTAAATGAGATCCTCTTTCATTGGCGCTCTAGTGGGATTCTCACTCTCTCTTTCGGCTCCTTAGAGGACAGGTTAGCTGTGCTGAAACGCCGCAGAAGAACAATAAAAGATGGTAAATTGTTCCAGGTTTTATTACTGTCAAGCTGCGCAGCTGCTGTAGTGCGTAACTAAGGAAGAACAGAAGCCGATAGCAACAGAATCCCATGGGCTTCCACTGGAAGCGAAGGGTCAGCCGAGCTGTTCAAAGCTGGGTTTTAGATGAAAAGAGTATTGGGGTTTGAAAACGAAACGGCTCTGTTTTAAAGGCCAATGTGACGGAGTCGGTCTTTGTGTTTGACTGCATCGGGTTGTGGGCCGAGCCTGTGGGAATAGTTCAATAGACTTGTAAAATTTTATCATAACACCGGCAAGCACTTTTCAGCAACTGGGCAAAAGAAATAATTGACTACATGTGCTAACGATAATCCCGTAAAAGCTTCAAAAGCCATTTTAAGAGTCTAGTCAGGGCCTTTCAAAGGATGCTTATCCCATTACTTGAGCTTTGTTTCCACCTCTGAGGAACCGTCAGTGAATTTCTACAGAAACTTTCTTTGCTCTCAAATATGCGTAGCAAAACGCACCGTCTCCTTATACCATCACACTGTTGATAACTTTGAATAGATGCTCATCTAAACTCTCGCCTTGAGCTTCACTGCTCTCCTCTTTACAAGTGCTCCCATCTCAGTATTAACTAATATGGCTACAAGCAAGCTCTTAATGTATGTCAGTATTATTTCAGATTAAGGCACCATTCTCCAGGAGTGCCATTGAAATCCACCGCTCCCACTTTCACATTTAAAGGGCCATTAAAACTGTCTTTTATATGGAAACTCAAAGCTATTGTGTGCTATGCCTTTGAGACAGTCCCTATAAAATACATTTAGGCTTATGGACTGTTGTAACAGCACTTGTAATGGATGCATAGCTCCGGTGCGGGCGCCAGTAAATTAAAAATAAAAAGTCTTGTTGTATTGCCGAAGTTGTTCACAAAGAGCTGGTGTGAATTAATGTGACTTTCTATCAGTATAATGCAGTCGAATGCTGTTAAGCTTGGCCTCCGTATGTCCCGTTGGAAACAAACTACCTTCATGGAGGTTTTCTTGCAGAAGGACTCGCTAAGTGCAATGTGATTACAGCGCTATAAAACTGTGCCATCTATAAAGCGACCATTGACGACTGACTTTATTTTTGTGGCCGATCGAAAGAGCCGGGTTAACGTGCTCAGGTCTCTGACCTTTTTATGAGAAAGGCGAAACGAGAAGCTCTTTCCATTACTGCCTCACATCAAAGCCTTGGCAGCATAAATTAATCTTTAATAGCGTGGAGGCTTTTGTGCCAGGGAATCATGCTGACTGCTTATTGAAAACAGTTGTTAATTCTATACTTCAGTAAACTCAGACAGGGGGAGGGAGAAATCAGCCCTAACAGGGAACAGATTGAGGCAAAACAAGAACTTACTGTGTTGAAATTAATGGCAGATGCACTTACTGGTAGTTTAAATGTTTCATTAGATGCTAATGTCTTACTGTGTTTTTAATTGTTGAGGAATTAGTTGCTGGAATATGAAAACCATCTGTTTGTTATCTTCCTGGAGGGGGAATCTTTACCCAGACTCTGCTCTCAGGGTTGTTAAAGGAGTTTATCCTTATGGTGCAACCTGGTGGAACTGTCAGTCTTCATTAACGTCATTATGATTGCACAAGCAAGACTGTGAAAACCCACAGACGCCCGTATGCACACGTACACACTCATAAACAACATTTTTATGTACACACACTCACAGGCATGTACATATGGGAGATGCATGCTTTCCAAAGAATGATCATTTTTACAAGAAACTGCATTAAGTTTGTTATGACAGTTAATCTAGCGAGCAGCAGTAGCTAACGATCATATGCCAAAACCAAACTGAGTAGTGCCAGAAAGAGCATAGCAACAATAAAAACCAACACAATAGATATCATACTTTATGTGTCTAGACTTCAGACTAATTTTAGAGTTAGTGAGATGCCCTATTAAACCTTAAATGTGGAGTAATGAACAATGTGTGGACATAGAGGTTTATAGACAGGACTGCTCCAGCTTTCTGATTTATTGACTGTGGGTGGAAACCGATTTGCACTGAACTTTTTGATGATGGTAATTTATCGTGGCTACCAGCATTGCACTTTTTTGTTAAACGCCTCTATTAATCAAATCTCTTCAAAAATTACTCCGAGAACTCATAAGAAATGACCCGCATGCCTTCAGGAAAAAGTACTTCATTTTTCAAAGGCTATTTAAGAGGCATTAAGTGGGGAAACCTAATAGCAAATCTCCACATGGCTTTTCAGTTCTCGTAATTTTAGTAAAAGATGCACCTGCTGAACTGGTTAAAGGTAGTTGTGCTATCTGGGTTCGATATCTGTGTTAATATTTGATTATAAACTCAACTCAGAGTAAGTAAATATGCACGATCCTTTTACATAGACATTTACATTATTTACATGGAGAATAATACCAAAGTGCTTCCTCGTTGTAATTTATTTTTTAGACATCCCCTGAGGTAGAAGCTGAGATGAAGTTTACAAGGCAGCATTTTAAAAATGAGAACATTTAGTTATTTAGCACAAGGCTTCTCAACAGAAATAAAACACAACACATACATGAAAAGGCACCTAGTTGACCTGTCCATCCTCCTTCAACGTTACAATTCCTTGTCCTCCTTTTTGTTACTGCCAACTCTCACTCAGTCTCTTCCTCTCTCTGAGCAGTGTCGGCCTCTTATCACAGTGGCCTCCTGTAGAAGCAAGCGTCTCTGCCTGGAGTCACTGAGCTCTCCCTCTGAGAGAGATCTTTTCACATAGCTAATGGCTACAGAAAGGGAACAGTTTCATTTTAATTATGTGCTTTACTCAAGGGCCCTCTTCCCCGCAGTTCCTTATCCCGCCTGTGCGTCTTTAACATCCCACAAGCCTGCACCAGTGAAAAGAGATATTCTCCAACCCTCATCTTCTTCCCTCCCCTGTCCCGCTGCCTTTGTCAAGAACTATCACAAAGAATCTGTTTTTATTCTCCTACATGATGGGGAAGTATGAAAGAGCGAGTGAGACAGAGAAAGAGGGAATGTCTGGGAGAGGAAGATAGGAAAAGAAACGAGCGGCCGATCTATCTCTCCATCTTGGTAAACAACCCCCCAGTGCGCCGTGGCCTACTCTGCTTTTTCCATTAAGTGACACTGCAGTCATTTACAGCTCATCTCGACTCATAAAACTGGGTTTTTATGTGCTGAGAGATGAAGGCGGCGGGTTTTGGCAGGGCGAGAGGTACGGAAACAGCCCGTCTGAATGGCGAAGCTTCAGAAGACGTAAATTGCAGCCCTTGATGACAGTTGCTGGGTCCCAGGAGTATGTCATTGTTCTCCAGACTTTACTGGGGCTCAGATGTTTTTGGATTTCATGTCCTCCTCCCATTTTCCCCCTCGTCCTTCTCCTCTACGCTCTGCTCTTGTTCTTTATGATTTCTAGTCTGCTGAAGGACACCTGCTGTGAATCTCTGGTTCTTGTATGTGGAGAGTGGCTTACTGAATGGAAAGCTGCTTTTGATGTAGTTTAGTGGCTTTTTATTTCTCTTTCTCACAGGCTTGACATGAAGTCAGGCTTCTCCAGATAAAATCATGGCCATGGCAGTGGTCAGAACCAAACAGGTTGATGATGTGACAGAAAAGTCATTTATTTTTCTTTCTTTCTTTCTTTCTTTCTTTCTTTCTTTCTTTTGTTTCTTTCTTTCTTGTTCAACCCTCTGTTCATATGAAACTTTATTTTATTGGCAAAAGAAAGTACAATAGTTCTGGGTTACTGTATTTGGTGTCCTATTCTCGCTGCAGGAATATATGTTATATTTAAGTGTTTATAATTTGTTCATTTTGGAACATTGGCCAATGTTTTTGTAACAAAATTTAAATTCAGGGAAGAAGGATAGATATAGGATTATACAGAACATTATAATATTTTTTTAAGTATTTAAAAAAAAAAATTATTTATATTATTATTATTAAAATTATTATTGCCTCTGGTTCAGTAAGGAACTCTTGTAATAAAGTAGCAGTGGTTGGGAAAAATTTTAAGTATCAACGCCGCTTAAAAAGATGCAATCTAATCCTGTTTACATGAAATAAGCCTGCTCCCAAGCACCGGACCTGTTGCTATGACAGCAAGTCCAGGATGAGTGTTGAAGAACCAAACAAATCGCCAACAATCAAATCCAGCTAACTGAGTTAGTGACGTATGAAGAACGGACCCCAGGCCTGGTCCTCTCTCGTCTTGCACTGTTGTCCTTTCGGAGTTCCTCCATGGGACTTAAGGCTGGTGTGGCGTGTAGGTGATGCTCATTAACACTCGCGCCACCGGACTCGCTCCGTTCCCACGGCTCTCGGCCGCACCCTGCTTGCCACAGTGTTTATAGAGAAAGTGATGAAATTACATGAAATGATTGTGACAGAATCTAGAGATATTAGCATCTCCCAAATGATCACTAACAGCAGAATATGGTTGTCAGTAAGATCAGTAAGATTTGCATTTTATTTTATTTTATTTTATTTTTTAGAAATTAATACTTTTTCAGCAAGCAGTTGATTAAAAGTGACAGTTTATAATGTTACAAAATATGTTCTTTTGAACTTTCTATTCATTAAAGAATTTATTACGATTTCCACAAAAATATTAAGCAATTGATGATGATGATAATAATAAAAATAATAATAATAATAATAATAAATGTTTCTTGAGCAGCAAATCATCATCATAGAATGATTTCTGAAGGATCATGTGACACTGAAGACTGGAGTTATGATGCTGAAAATTCAGCTTTGCATCACAGTAATAAATAACATTTTAAAATATATTATAATTAGGGCTGTCAAACGATTAATCGCTATTAATCGCGATTAATCTAATCCTAATTTACCCTTCCATTGTTTTTTTAATTTTGTGCTCTATCCAGATTTAATCTATTTAGATACATAGTTCAAATATGTTATTGTATTCAAATAATGCCAAAGGGCATCAGTATTGTTTCTTCTCTGGCCTACGCTATAGCAACAGTGTGTTTAATTTACTTTAGTGCCTTTTCTCTTCTAGCTGGATCTGATTGTTTCTTTTTGCTGTCTTTGTGTTTTCCAGTTAAAGCCGGGCCAGAACAACTGCAAAGACAGCGACAGTGAGAGTGTCAGTGGAGAATCCAAACCCTCCATCCGGAGCAGCTCCAGAGACAGATTGACAGATGTGAGTGATCAATCAAATCTGTGCATCACTCACCATACTAACAAGAAACCACACTCAGTCAACACCCCTGCAAGTTTTGTATTTTTTTATAATGCGCATTTATAGGGTTTTCATGGATGTTTTTAAATTATGTTTTTAAAAGTTTTCCATGACTGAAAAAGTCATGGTAGATAATTAGCATTTCTATAGTGAATATACATTTTTCTAGTTATGCTCTGCTTTAAAATATCTGCTAAATATTGCTTGTGTAAAGTTTGTTTCCAAGCCATAGTGATGTCTGATTTGTTAACAAATTCCTTCTTTTTAGTGAATCCATCTGTGTGGGAGCTCTGTCACAAATAGCATGCAAAATGTATCAGAACTGGCATTTAGTGTAGAATTTTACCATTGCTATTGTTTTTAGATGCTGCATGAATGTTTGAGCAACCAGGAAAAAAAAGTTTAATACCTGAGTTAAGGTAGGTCTTGTCCCCTACAATAACTGTCTTGACACCTCATCGTTATCAGTCAGTTGGTGGCTTTTCTTATCTGTCTCGTTCTTAAGAACAACAAGGTTCAATATTTAAACAGTCTTTTACAATTTCTCTTATCCACTCTATTGGTCTAAACAGACAAGGCCTTGTGCCAACAGGAACAATAGGAGTGTTTTAAGAGCCGAGCCGTTCTTGAGCTCAGTGTGTGTGTTTGTGTTGTCAGGGTGTGAGGTGGAGTGGTGCGGAGGCTGTCTGCACCCTCAGGCCTGCAGGCTCTGGTATGTGTTTGTGCTCGGGTAGTGATAAGAACATCCTATTTACTCAGCTGGCAGCTTCAGTGGAGACTCAGGATGAAGCGTGACTGTGCTTATATACCATAGAAGTGGAGACGACAGGAAGAAACACAGTGAAAAATGTACCAGTGACCATGCTTGGACATCAGTGATGTACCGTAAAAACACAAATCACATATATAAAGCACTGGAACTCTAAATGCACTATTTCAATATGACATGTTTTAAGTTAGAAATTATTTTAACTGCTCGTTGAGTATTCAGTCTATATATACAATTAGTGTGTGTTTATATACATATATGCATATGTGACCCCAAAAGGAGTCGGAATGCACACAGGATAATTTCGAGCTACAGGCTCCCTTTAGGTGAACTAGCCCCCATCTAGTGATCCCAATGCTCCAAATAGCAATTAAACATCTAAAAGTATCTTTATTTGTATGTTTTCTGAGAGGAGTACCTTTCCTTTGTCGATGAAAACGATCTTACTCGCACACAAAGATGCCTCAGACAGCGCGCGATCCCGATATACACATATACATAGAATTACTGTATTTCAAAATATCTGTCTAGGCGAGTATTAACGCAAACATGATCTGTTATGTCTTATGTGAACGTTTGGTTAACTGTTTTGGAAAACTGTTCTGATGTGTTACATTAGTTTAGGTCCATGCGGTACAGTAGGTTTTAATATAGCTATAGGCGGTCTGTTTCATTAATGTTAAACAATTGTGCTCATGGAAAAAAAAGTAAAATAGATATTTTTCCTGTAGATATTTGGTGTTGAGGTATGGTTGCTAGGTGATTTTGTTTTGGTACCTTCAGAAAACTTTAACTGTTTTTTTTTTTTTGTTGTTATCGGCCATCACATGAAAATAATTGCCTGCTTATCGGCATCGGCCAGAATCAGTGCATCCCTAAGCACACACAGCCATATTTAACCCTCTTGAAGCAGCATTCCTGTGAAGGCAGTCTATACAGTTTACATTGCACTGAAAGTTATGTTATTGTTGTTTATGGATCTTATACATAGGCTTGTGTGGAAGCTCAGGCAGTCTGGCGTAGGCGCTCTTCAAACCTCAAGCCTTGGCTCCCGCAGTGGAGATGTGAGTCTGTGAGTGTGTGCCGGCACTATCAGATATCCGGCATAATTAGAGCTGTCAGCTGGAGGGCGAGGCAAGTCGTCGGAACAGACACGGCAGAACGAGTTGAGCGCGACCGCTCCTGCGTGTAGCTATAGGATGCTTGGCCAGGCATGAAATGAAATAAGTAATTTGATGTTGACATCAGAAATTGAAATGATACCTGCAGCCCCTCGTCAGGGAAGAGAGAGAAGACCAAAGAGATAAAGCCTGAGAGGGGGGGCGAGGAGAAGGAAAGGGAGATAGGAGAAGGAGAAGTGGAATGGGGGAAACAGATAAAGTTAGAGATGAAACACAAGATAGAGTTTGATTATTGGACAGGTAAAAAACAACCTTCAAAGATATGCAGAATGTGTTGTGTATGATGGGTTTTCACTTGAGTCTTAAAGGGATAGTTCACTGAAAAAAGAACATTTATGTTGTTCCAAACATGCATGTTTTAATCTAGATGCAGGCTAGACATAGGGTCCAGTAAAGATGAAGATTAGAACATAATGATAGATCTTAGTTCTTGGTGAACTCTCCCTTTAAGACTCATAAGATAAATAAATAATTAGCATTTATTTATTTGTGCGTAAAATTTCATGGTCATTGAGACATAATCATAAGTTGTTTTATTATTATATTTTATTATCTTAATTATAACTTGAATATTAGCAAACATATAAGGTGATCACCTCTGTTAAGATGTTATTGATTTTATTTTTTATTTTGATGTGAATAATAGTAAGGCTGTGAAGGATTGAAGTATAGTATATTCACCGTCATTTAATGATTTTAAACATTTCATGACAAAACATTGAAAAAATGTCTTTACACAAACTTGAAGTCCTGGGTGGTGCTAATTACATAATACTTTGAACCTGTACTTCCCAGCCTAATGTTCATTCTCATCAAATGATTATGCTGTCTACTCAAAGTTCATTGGCAAGTGTATTCACTGAATGTTTTCTAAACAGGAGGTGCTGAAAGGTGCTGGAGAATTTTTGCCTGAGCAGTTTCTCAGGGTCACACTCAAAGTAGAGCATCCTAGTCCTGAGGGGATGGTGGAATGGTGGAAGCAGCTTATTCACAGTCACACCATAAAAAAGCCACTTCGTACCAGCATAGAGGTACTAGATAACAGAGATGGAGAGCATGCCTGAATTTCGGCGTGGGTTTGCATGGATTGTGCATAATTCCCTCAAGTTCCCCGCGTGTAATGTGGGAAATTCCTGCAAACATTTATTCACTATAGCATGTAGGATGAATGAGTAAATTAATCTACACAGGTGGTTAGAAAAAAATCTGTAATTTGAAATCTTTGTCGGACTGTAATTTCATTTTTAATGTGCAAATGGCTTCACATCTCCACATTGTGTCTGCACTACTAGTGAGCTGCACCCTTTGATACAAGACCTTCACTCACGTTTAAAATCAATGCCGGCCTCTGTATTAGCAGCGTGCCACTGGTGAGATGTAGTTTTGGAACGTGTTATACTCAGTACAAGGTATGATCTACTGGTGCAAAATGTTATATTGGGTAAAAAAGAGCAACATTATGAACTAAACTTAACCAAACTATTACAATATCATGTTAACCTTTATTCAACCAGGGAAGTCACTAAAGAACAAGTTCTTATTGTCAACAACAGCCTGGCAAGAGAGTTACATCTCCTGAAAGACATACAAACAAACATTACAACATTTAAAACATTTACAGGCTGTAATAGAAAACACTCCTTAGTAGTTTTTTTAAATGCAGAGATTGAAATATATGACTCTAATTTCAATGACTTTTGTAGCACATTCCAATCATTTAGGGCAGCAAAACCAAAAGCTGAACGACCATAAACAGTTTTTTTTCTGGGATAGTCATAAGAATATGATTAGATGATCTGGTTATATGCATACTAACGGTCCTATGGTCCTATGGGGCCATTCTTGTTGCACAATAGCCTATATAGCGCACAAGGAAGTTTGATTTTAAACTCTGAATTGGCTTCAACTGGAGAACTGAAAAGTGCAGTCAGATGAAAGTTTGTGTTGTTCAACAAATCTCACCAACAGACCAAACCGATTGTCACTGTTTTTAATATCAGTGGTATTACAGAGTATTAGCCAGAGTATTTTTTATCAACAAGAAGAAACCTTTTATTTGACAGGTAATCACCCGATTGCACAAAATACATATTTGAGTGTAAAATATTAATACAGTCAACCAAACTATGCAAATGTATGAATCGTATGTATGAAATAGCTGGATTTAGAAGCCAAAACCATTGTCAGAACCATTTGGCCTGTTGGTGAGATTTGGTGAACAGCACAAACTTTTATCTCAGTTTCATTTCAGTTTTCCAGTTGAAGCCATTTCAAAGTTTAAAATCAATTATAAAGGCTATTGTGCAACAAGAATAGCCCCATAGGACCATCTAGTATCCAAATTGTATGCCTTTTTACATTTTTGTATCTTCCTAACAATATTAATATGCTCGAGCACATAATTGCATCAGTTGTAAAAGCACAAATACATTGAGTGAGCAAAGACGGCTCAAATTAGAAAATTCCCCCATAAGAGTAAGAAATGTAGGCCCTGGAGAGGCAGTAAGAGAAACATTATTTTTGACATGTAAAAGTGTTTATTGTTTGTATGTATTCACGATTGCATACGCGCACCATTTTCCTAAAAGTGAAATTGGAGGGAAAACTTGAGTTGGGGTTATGAGGAGTAATTCCAGCCCTCGTTATAGACTGTTTGGCAGTGTTCTAATGATGTCTTCTCTCTCTTACTCCTATCCATTGCACTGATGGAAAAAACGAGAGAGAGAGAGAGCCTGGTGTTGATCTTCGCTTGATGGAGAGGAAGCTGGGGTCAAAAGAGGTCACACAGGACATCTTGCTCTCCCCCCAATTCTTTTCCTCTCTTTTCTCACCCTCTCTCTTGCCTCTCTCTCCCCCCCTGCCCCCATGCGCTGCCAGCTCATTAAGCTACAAATGGTGCATCAGCCTTGTTCTCGCCAGCGGTAACCCCAAACCTTGGATAAATTGGCAGGCTTGCTGTATTTGCTCCGAAGCCCCGGGTCCCCTTTCAGCTGTGTTTGAAGCCAGCATGGCGGCACGGTTTCCCCAGGCAGGGTGGCTGGAGGCCAGGGCAAAGGGAAGAGGAGAGAAGGGGATGTGTGGTAGAGACGGGGTGAATCAAACACACATGTGTTTAGTCTCTGCGGCAGGAGTGAAATGCCATCATTATCCGGCTGCCTATCAAATAAATTGGCAATTACAGGGCGCTGGATTCCAGTAAACAGCACATTAAAGCTTTTCTTTTGGTGTGTGTGTGTTTGCCGAGAGGAATGGGACGGACGTACGTGCCCCCTGAGCCTTTGGTGCCTTTGCCTACCCGTCACCATCTTGCTGATGAGAGACAAAGCAGGAGACGATAATGAGGTCAGTCCAAGCCGCGAACAAAACCGAACTAAAAGGCTTAAATATGACAGTTAATTTAACAGTTTCGTCACTGCAGTGTTCCTCCTACAGAGGGACCATCCTAAAGCGGCTCTTTTACTCTCATTACAGCCTGCTAATCTTACACAAAGAGGCACAGACAGACAGTGAAAAAGACCGAAAGACTGAGAGAAAGCGATGACATTAGCTGCTCTTTGGTCGCCATAGAGACTGTACTTTGGGATTTCTGGGTAACTCGTTTTATTGCTCATTCATCATTCAGTGCGGTCTTAACAGAGGCAGGGCAATGAAATATTTACATTGAGGGTCAGGTGGCAGTTTGGCCTGTTTAGTGGTCTGTCATGTGTGGGGGTCGGGTGTGTAGTGTAAAGAGACGTGCTCTGCATTAACCAATGCTGTCGGCAGTGGATCAGAGTGTATGAGTAAAATCTGCAGATTTTCAGAGTGAAGAATTCAGATTTAGAATTTACATTTAGAAGTAATTTATAGAATTCAGATTCATTATGTCAGCAGATCTATTCAGAATAGATGAGGCAAACCTGGTTTTGAGGTTGAAGGAACAGAATTCAAATTCAGAATTCAGTTTGGATACAGAATTCAGATTAATCATCACAACAGTCAAAACTGGTTTTGAGGTTGAAGGAACAGAATCAAAATTCAGATTCAGAATTCAGTTTGGATACACAATTCAGACATAAATTCCAGTACATAATGTCAGCAGTGCTATTCATAATAGATGACACAAACCTGATTTTGAGGTTGAAGGAACAGAATCAGAACTTAGATTCAGAATTTAATCTTTGAATAGGTAATTCATTGTATTGTTAACATGAATCCTCAGAACAGTGAAATAGAATTTGACTATCCATTTGAAAAAAGGATAGTACTCACTATAAAATAGAGCTACACAATCAATAGTTAATAAATCGCGATCTCTATTCAAACACCCACGCGATCTTATTGCTAAATGAAAACAATTGGTCAACATTCATTGGTCTCGCGATTCAATTCGATTATGATTATCATGTCAACGATTCGATATCACGATGCATCACAGTGTGTTGCAATATTACTGCACATGGCTACATTTTCGTCAATGGATACAAGCAGACAGATATATGAACTCCTGTTTCCTTTTATCTGCCTCAAGGAAGTACAATTCCTGAATGTAGTCAAGCAGGCAACAGGAGCATTTAGAACTAATAAACACTAGTAAATATTAAAAGCGCATGAAACTGTCAAGTAGTGTACTTGTTACAGTAATGCTCACATGCACACACACGCTCACACTCGCATTTTAGGCTGTAAATGTTAAAATAGTGGATGCATTTTTACTGCTCGCTTTTGTGTTTCGCCATTTTATGCTATCGAGACAAGCGCGTATGCGACAAATTATGTCAGAGAAACATCAGTAGGCTATAGTGGCTATAATCGTTTATGGTCTATTACGGCATCGATGCAGAATCGTCCACGTCTGCATCACGATGCATCCCTACAATACTGCTATGTCTATGAAACCTTTGACAAGTAAAATCACAGCGGAATATTCAAATATACATTGGCGATTAACATTGTGTCTAGATTACTTCTAAATTACATTATTTTGTTTAGTTGTTGTCTATTCAGAGGGAAAGAAATGGGGAGTATTGTGATCTCTATAAAAAAAAAAAAGATGATTCTCAAAAAAAAAATGTATTCTCAATTTCCCTAGAATCATGCAGCTCTACTACAAAACACATTGCAGCTAGTTTAGTTATGAATGTGTTTCCAGTTCTTCATCTAAATGTTCTCTGAATGCAACATTATGAAAATCATTCTTTCTCTCGGTCCCCTGTGTGTTCACTTTGGAACTCTCTCAGTGGTTTGCAAGGATTTGTAGCCCTCTCGCTGTTTTGCAGTGAACATATTTGAATCCAGCATCGTGGTTAGTGGCTGTAGATTATTAGTTCTGCTTGTGCTGGGGGATTCTTTCGCTATGTGGTAAAACAATCTCCACCCTGTAATTATGGCCGCTGGAGCAGATTTATGTCATATAATATAGAGGTTGTTCTTAATGATTACTGTTATTATTTGATTTCGCCGGGACGTGGAAAGAGTCCACAGCGTTTTGCGGAGAGGTCATGTTTCTGCTGAAGCTTTTGACCTGCGGATATTGCTCTCTGGTGGCTGAAGTCAAAACAGATTACATTAGAGTCAAACTTTCCGCTCTCTGTTTGTCACGGATCCTCAAACCTCGCTGCTAATTTTGATTATTCCTCTACACAGTCGTTATAATGAGGTCAGGGGCCCTTACATGCTGAGAAATGCCGACCAATTTGCTCCGACATGGAAGTTGTAATTGCTTGCATCAATTATCTAGTAGATCTTTTGCGTCTCCATTCGTCACTCCCGTTCTCTCTCTCTCTCCTTCTCCCACTCGCTCGTTCTCTAATTTGAAATGTTCCTTATTAGAGACATGCATTTAGATATGGCAGTTGCACCGCACCTATAATTAGCTTATTATCATGGCAGGAGTTAAAGTGTTTGAACAGGAGTTTAGAATGTGTGTCTGTGTGTGTGGGAGAAAAATGGGTTTCTCTTTATATTAGGTGTCTTTAGCTACTATGTACTAATATTGAAATGAATCATTTGATACAATGAACTTATTGTGTAACTGTTTTTACATTCTACTAATTTCTGTAAATACATCTATAATTACACTGTTGACCTTTTAATCCACCCTTAAACCTACCCATACCACCAAACCTGTCCCTAACCGTACCCGTATTCCACCTCAATAGCAGCAAAAGTGTTTTTCAATACAATATGAACACAAAAGTGCATTGTACTTATTTTTTGATGTAAGTGCATAGTAAAAATGCATTTGCTTGTGAATTTGTGCTAGTGTGCTAGCATTTGAGGAAGTTGTTTTTGCCTGTCTGTATAACAGTGTGTTTATAGCTGTCAGTTCATTGTGTGAGTGTGGAAAGGAATACAGAATATGTCTGAAGAACAGTAGTGGTTATGATTGCTTTATAGCTTAACAGCACTGCTCTAAATCAGCTGTCAGTCACACTGACCTGAAACACGGCTGGTGACAGCACCTCAATAAACCTGCCACTCGTCCCTCTCGGCTTTACTGTTTTGCCTGAACTGGCCAGTGCTACACACACACACACACACACACACACACACAGACACACACGCGCACAAACACAAACACGCATGCACACACAAACACACACACACACATGCACACGCACACACACAAATACACACAAACACGCACACACACAAACATGCACACGCACACATACACACAAACACGCACACACACAAACACACACACACAAACATGCACACGCACACACACACACATACACACAAAAACGCATGCACAAACACACACACACACACTTATCTATATGGATAGCACTCTTCCTTCAGATGCCACAGTTGTTTTTACCCTCAACGTTCACACTTTTAGCAAAGCATCAGAAAAAAAGAGCATTCACATATATATATTTTGTGAAAGTTGTAAAGTTAGCGTTATAAGACTGCTCAATGACTATTTTCAGAATTAGATGTAAAATATATGTATATATGTAAAAATATTATTTTTAAATTACTAATTAATTTTTCTGTAATTAATTGATTAATCGCACCTAAAATTAAAGTTTTTTTATATTAGTATATTAATAAAATATTTATTTATATATAAAGTATATTTTATATTGTAATAATTTCACAGTTAATATCCAAATTAATGTAGAAATAACATAAAAGGTAACACTTTATTTTAGAGTTCAATTCTCACTATTAAGCAGTTGCTTAGTAGCATGCATATTACTAGTATATTGGCTGTTTATTAGTACTTATAAAACACATATCAATGCCTTATTCTACATCCCTTTATCCTAACCAGTACCTAAACATAAATGCTAAAAAAAAACTACCTTACTAACTATCAATAAGCAGTAAATTAGGAGTTTATTGGACAAAAGTTGTAGTTAATAGTGATCTAAACAACTAAACAAAATATGTGTTCCCCATACTAAAAAACAACATAAAGACAGTATATTTTAAATGTCTAACAGGTAGGAAATACAGAACTTGAGTAAAGTTATCAAACACTTCACAGTCTTCACTGCATAAATAATTTAAATATAAATTAATATACAAAAGTTATTCCGTCAAGGGCAGTGTGGGATTTTCTCTTCGTCTTTTGTTCTTTGATTAACATTAATGACAGACATCAGCAGGTTTATTAGGTTGCTGTCACTTTAAGATCTGACGCATATCCCATGCCCTCACAACTCTTTACGGTCATTTAAGGATTTATTTAACTCAATAAAGACCAGTGCATTAATCCGTTCCTGGAAACGATCTGTATTGTGAAAAGCGCTATATATCAAAGGTCCAGATGTGAACTTAAACTTCAGTTTTATTGAATTATCAACTATAATCTGAATTTTGCTGTCGTAAGTTAGATGAACAGTTACAATCAAAGACATGCTGAAGAAAACGCCTCTTGAGTCTTATGGACGCTGAGACATTTTTATTGTCATAAATCTTCCTCAATTCATCCACTGTTGGCAGGTGTGGACTGAGCTGAACCTGAGAGTGTTTGTGTGAATGTGGCAGGAGATTTTGACATGCAGTGACAGGGTGGTCTGCTTTCATCACAGCCTGTCTGTATTGTGCTGTCATTATCGAACGACTAACTGTCCATCATGGGCGATGGGAGAGAGACAACCCAAATGAACATATCTACACATACAGTCCACACTTACCCATCAACTCGGAAACTAGTCATATTGAGGCTCTGAAGCATCAGGTGCACGTTTTCTAACCTCTAGAAAGACAAGTCAACTGTGGCTTGTGTAAGAAAAGTAGTATGAATTCCATTAACTACATTTTTATTAAATAAAATAAAAAATTATTCATATTTACAATTTTATAATATATATTGTCGAATTTTAAATATATATTCTTTTTTTTTGTTAAATTTTTTGGATTGGTTTTTGGCTAGAATGTTGAGCATGAAATGACTAATGAACACCGTTGGAGACTGACTTTAAACTTGTATGACCCACAAGATCTCCATTGCTCAGTGTGTTGGAGCATGTGCGTTTGGAGCAAGTCAGATTTTTCTTTTTATTTTCGATTTATTTTTCTTTTTATTTCATTTTCTTTGTCAAATTTTTTTTGCGTCTGATTATATTTGTTTGATCTGGTTAACACGGTGTCTGAACCAGAGACAGTTACCAGTAGAGGTTGACCGACTCATCGGTTTTGCTGATTAATCGGCAGCGATAGCTGATTGGTGGAACAATCGGTTATCGGCAAAAATCCATACCGATAGTTTTTCCGGGTTGCGTCCGTTGCTGGAGCGGCTGAGAAGGGTGCGCTGCCATGACACAGTACGAGAGCGTTGAGAAGGGTCTGCTGGCATGATATAGCAAGAGAGCGGCCTCTAGAGGCGAAATAAAAACTATCACTGACGCCTCGTGTTGTTTTTATTGACACGTGAGGCTGCGCGCTGCAGAGAGCGCTGACACATCAGATGCGCGTTTAAAACACAGACAGGGAAACGGTATGACTACGGCCAAATCATTATAAAGTAATTCATTAGTCGACTAGATGCTGCATTAGCAGGAAAAGAACAGCAGCATGCATGTACTTTGTCGTCGAGGCTGACAGGATACTAACATTAGCTAAAACAATGTGACAAAAACACACGCAAGTCCGACCCAAATGTTGCATATTTAAAACGTAATGTAAGAAGGCAAACTGTATCGTCATGCAGCCGACAGAAATATAAACAAATCAGAAACATTCAATACATAGTTTGTTATTTTGTGTTCTAAAAAAGCATGACTGTTTGGATTTATATGAAATGGTAACACTTTACAGTTCACGTAAGCTAATACTTCCTTGTAAACAAATGGGACTTGCGTAGTGTTCTTGTAATAAAGTTCAGCACTGTTTTACTTAGAGTGTTATTGATGTTTTTTTTTTTTTTATCCAGTATCCATTTGAAAAACTATCGGTTATCGGCAAGTGCTGTCCAACCTAGATATCGGTGTTGGTAAAATCCACTGTTGGTCGACCTCTAGTTACCAGCGCAGTACGCGTAAATCCAGTCCGGTTTAACAGCATCCAGTCATTCACCAGCTGATTCTCCAAATCCCTCTTCTTTCACCCACAGACAGGAGGAGGAAGGGAGTGAAAGAGAAGCAGACAAGAAGTGCTGGCAGAGACTGGGTTGTCTCTTTCTCTTTGTCTTCTTTTCAGATCAGAGTGCATATTGTAATGCCATTTAAATGCCCGTCGTTTCCTCATTTATTTATTTTTTTCCAGATAAAGACAGATAGCTTGGAGCAATCTCTCTCTTGCTGTCGTTCTCTCTATGTCTCCCTTTAGTGTTAAGGTCAGTTCATCATAGTGAGTTGAATAAGTGGAGCCTGAGGGAATCTTAACAAAGGTCTTGTTCTGATTGGATAATGACAGCACGGGGCCCAAGGAGCAAGAGAAATCGCTTGTTGCCATAGCAATAAGAGACCAATGTGGGTACCATATTCAGAATGTGCGAGAATGCGGCAGAGAAAGAGAGAGGAAGAGAAATGATTTTTGACTCAGAGCCTGTACAGAAAGCATGTCTGTGCCTTCGTTGTATGACACACACACACAGAGCAAATGCTTCGACACCCCTCACCCTCTGTGGAGCAAGTGTCACTTGAGAAAAGTTGTCAAATACATTGCTTTTACAGAAAATAACTTGACTATGAGCTAAAATAAAGGAAACCTTGCCCACCAGGATACAGGCATCAGTCGCTTTTATAAACACCAGCACAAGCTCACATCTCCCGGGCCTACAAATCACCCTGACCTGGAGCCTCAGAGTGAGTGAGTGTGTGTGTATGTGTGTGTGTGTGTGTGTGTGTGTGTGTGTTCAACTGAGCTGCCATGACCCTTTTCCCCAAGCCTATGTTGTAAATATACCAGACTTCTTTCTCTTCCTGCCATTTTTTCCCCCTCTTGTTTGGCTTCCTCAGAGGCGACTTGTGTTTTCAGTCCTTAATGATCCTTCCTTATGATGGATAGAGACAGCCTTGCCCAGGCCAAGTAGCACTGCCGTATCTTCAGCAGACCCAGGTGCTGATGGAAAGGCTGTGTAAGGTTCTCCGGGGATGAGAGAAAGTGGGAGGAGAAGTTGGAAAGGTTTCATATTGTGAGGTTGTAGGCCTGGTTACTCTCCATTTCTCCTCGTAAAGCATGGCTGAAACCGTTCAGCACTGCCAATCAAATCTCTCACTGTTGTGCTGGATTCGCTACATTGACTTGTGGCTGCCACAGAATATGGGGAATGATTTTACCACAGTTAAGTGGTGTTGTTTGGTGCGCTGTGAAGTCCTGATAAATTGTATTAATAAAATGTTTTAAGTTAGTAAAAGTAAAAAGTACATTTTTAATAAACATTCATGTAGTTCAAACAGTGGTGCTAGCAACGCCAAGGTCATGGGTTTGATTCCCAGGGAATGCATAAACTAATAAAATGAAATGTATAATAAGTCACTTTGGATAAAACATGTGCTATATGCTTACATTTAAATGTGATTATAATAATAGGTTTTATTTAGTGCTGTCAAATTGATTAATCGCGATTAATTGCATCCAAAATAAAAGTTTGCGTTTACATAATATATGTGTGTGTACTGTGTATAATTATTATGTATATATAAATGCACACTCATTCATGTTTATATTTAAGAAATTGTTGCATGTATATACTGTATATATATTTATATAATTTATATTATATATAAATATTTTATATATAAATATATATAAAAAATATTAAATATATATATGCATGTGTGTATTTATATATACATAATAATTATACACAGTACACACACATATACACTCACCTAAAGGATTATTAGGAACACCATACTAATACTGTGTTTGACCCCCTTTCACCTTCAGAACTGCCTTAATTCTGCGTGGCATTGATTCAACAAGGTGCTGAAAGCATTCTTTAGAAATGTTGGCCCATATTGATAGGATAGCATCTTGCAGTTGATGGAGATTTGTGGGATGCACATCCAGGGCACGAAGCTCCCGTTCCACCACATCCCAAAGATGCTCTATTGGGTTGAGATCTGGTGACTGTGGGGGCCATTTTAGTACAGAGAACTCATTGTCATGTTCAAGAAACCAATTTGAAATGATTCGAGCTTTGTGACATTGTGCATTATCCTGCTGGAAGTAGCCATCAGAGGATGGGTACATGGTGGTCATAAAGGGATGGACATGGTCAGAAACAATGCTCAGGTAGGCCGTGGCATTTAAACGATGCCCAATTGGCACTAAGGGGCCTAAAGTGTGCCAAGAAAACATCCCCCACACCATTACACCACCACCACCAGCCTGCACAGTGGTAACAAGGCATGATGGATCCATGTTCTCATTCTGTTTACGCCAAATTCTGACTCTACCATCTGAATGTCTCAACAGAAATCGAGACTCATCAGACCAGGCAAAATTTTTCCAGTCTTCAACTGTCCAATTTTGGTGAGCTCGTGCAAATTGTAGCCTCTTTTTCCTATTTGTAGTGGAGATGAGTGGTACCCGGTGGGGTCTTCTGCTGTTGTAGCCCATCCGCCTCAAGGTTGTGTGTGTTGTGGCTTCACAAATGCTTTGCTGCATACCTTGGTTGTAACGAGTGGTTATTTCAGTCAAAGTTGCTCTTCTATCAGGTTGAATCAGTCGGCCCATTCTCCTCTGACCTCTAGCATCAACAAGGCATTTTCGCCCACAGGACTGCCGCATACTGGATGTTTTTCCCTTTTCACACCATTCTTTGTAAACTCTAGAAATGGTTGTGCGTGAAAATCCCAGTAACTGAGCAGATTGTGAAATACTCAGACCGGCCCGTCTGGCATCAACAACCATGCCACGCTCAAAATTGCTTAAATCACCTTTCTTTCCCATTCTGACATTCAGTTTGGAGTTCAGGAGATTGTCTTGACCAGGACCACACCCCTAAATGCATTGAAGCAACTGCCATGTGATTGGTTGATTAGATAATTGCATTAATGAGAAATTGAACAGGTGTTCCTAATAATCCTTTAGGTGAGTGTATTATGTAAACGCAAACTTTTATTTTGGATGCGATTAATCACGATGAATCGATTTTAGCATTTATATGTTGTGTGTGTGTGAGAGAAAATAGATTGGAAAAAACAACACAATACGGAAAAAAAAAAACAGTTCAAAATAACATACTTAATTATTCATAATTAAAAAATAATGTTGCCGCCTTAAATGTTTTAGTATAATCATATTGGCTGTACAAGTCATTTCAAATAATTAAAAATAATAATAATCTTGTCATTGAATCTCGTATAACAAAAAAAAAAATTACGTTGAAATTGGTTACATTTTTTTGAAAAACATATATTGCCATGACTTATATTTCATATCATTTTTACAGCAATTTGTGAAATTCAGTTGATTGGTCATAGGTGCTGTGTATATTGACTATTTTCAACAGCTTCAAACGTGGTCCAAACAGATTTTAGTGCTCAACTGTGTTTTTATACAAAGCCAGCTTGCTGGCATTAAATTAATTTTATATGTTTCATAATGTTGTGTTAATAAAGAACACAAAGTTAAGCCTTGAAATGCCACCTTCTTTGCTTTACAGCTCTGCACGGCAATTGGATATTGCAGTCTGAATGGCCATTATCCCATGCCCAGCCTTCCCGCTGTTTCGTCCCCCATAGGATTTTAATGTGTGAATGTGTCTGCTGGGTTGCAGTAAGAAGGTATATCGCTGGACTCCGAACCATTAGACTGTATTCAAAGGGGCTTTTAACACACTGCAGGCGTCACAGTGGCATTGTGCTCACTGGCATGGAGTTAATGGACTGCGCTGTGTTTTTCAGTTATTCACTATCTGGTCAGACGGAGATCAGAGAGCATGTCTGTTGAGAATATAATCAAACATTTCTTCATGACTTCAGTCAAAGCACAGAGCTATTTGATCAAAGCTAATGAGTAAATAAAGAAAATCTCTTGTTTCTGTTAAAGTTGGTTATGTAAAGGATTTGTGATGTATAACAAATCGCTAAATTTTATTGCCTTCATGATTTAGTGTAACAACCACAAGTTTTCCTCATATGCATAAGAAGAAAAAAAAAACATGAGATGGAATGAAAAAGGAAAGTAGTTACTTGGTTTAGATTTTCTTCCAGCAGCCGTTTAAATGGCATGTCAGGCCACGCAGGTGGTTGGGGAAACATAAATCCTCGCTGGGTGTTCTGGATCCAGCCAAGGTTCCAGAGCTATCTGTCACGGTTCTGTTGAGATTTATGCTTGAGTGGAAGAGGCTGAGTACACACAGAGTGTTAAAGAGTCCTGTAAAGAACAAGCTATTAAAACATCCACCTCAAACCACCGTTGTAGTAGAACAACCCTGCCCAGAGCTGACGTCTGAATCCTGACCGGAGACATAGGATCCACAATTCTGAGACCAATAGTGAAAATGCTTCAAATGTGAATTTTTGTCATTTGCAATATTTAAAATGAAATATAATAGCATAACAATTTGAGTGAAAAATGCAACTCTTTTGATTAATGACTTGGGGCTTAATCTTAAAGTCCCCCTGTGGTCGATAACTTTATCCCTTAAAACTATGAATATGCTAATTATGAATATGCTAATTAGTCCCGCCTCCACTCACTCACACCAGAGATCCACTCAGGCAACTTTACTCAAGTTACTATAATTAGTATACGGTAATTAATATGATTAGCCTTTTGCTTGATTACGTTATCAAACGGCTAATGTTGCTAATGTTACACAAACCATGTTCCCGTTCGCCATCTCAGAGTCAGACAGCTGCCTTCTAACAATCTGTAATGCCTTGAACCACTCAGAACGTCAGTGGAGAAAGGCATATAATTCATCCTAACATTGCAATATACATAATTCACCCACTATATTGCTAAATCTACCCGATTTTTCATATCAAAAGAAAAAAATATCAGGATAACTTCTCTTGAGTCTCCCCTGCTTCGCAGAATAGTAATGATGATATGCTAAAGCCCGCCCACACGTTGACGTGATTGGTTACAAGGTAGTTTGTGACCAGAGCTGTTGAAAAACAGAGTTATGACACTCCCAAAGACTTCCATAGGAACTGAGGAATGCGGAAGTAAAGCGTGTCATGGAGCAACCAATAGTTCCAGCATTGAACCCCATTCATTTCAGTGTATCTCAAGCACACTCGCTGGCAAATTGATGAAATTACTGCATATTTTGAGATTTTATTGCATTAGTTGACCTCTCAGGAATCTTGATAGAAGTGGTATTTCATGAAGCGCGTTATAGTTAATAAAGCTCGACTTGACTTGACTTAATGTTTATTGTTATAAAATAGATCGTTAGATTAACTGCAGTTAGATAACGTGAGCAGCGCTGCTACAGCTACCACATCCAGATGCTATCTGTCATATTTCAACAGTTTTTAGTCTCTCTGAGATCTTTGTTGAATGAGATTTCTATGAAGTAGCCCATTCAAGGAAAAACTTATATAGCGGCTGGATATAAAGAGTTGAATTAAATTGGTTGCCCTGTTTTTTAGACACTATTTAAAACTTCTTTCTTTTCTTTTGTGTTAAATTCATGTTTAGTGTTGTGTTAAATAATGCTAGCATCATTCATTTATATTCACCTGTTGTGTATGCTTATGTGAGTATCATAAAGTAACATTAGGATGTTAACAACATTACAATTATAAAATAAATGACCACTAGAACCAGTAGATGGCGGAAGAGGAACACTTATTGGCTCATTAGCCATTTTCACTCCCTAACATGTTTTGCTTTTGAATTCATTTTTATAGATTATCAAATTACTATTATAACATTAAAATATATATTTTGGTCATTTTATTTGTACTGAAGTGTTAAATATATTGGCTAATTGTAGGGAAAATCACAGAGTCTCATGAAAAACTAAAACTTCTGACTAAACTTCACAATAAATCTTTATCTGTGTCTGTGTATAATGAGAGGATTTGTAGATAATGAGAAGATTCGTGTAAAACGTAAACTTGCACTAAAATTCATTCAGCGTTTACTGAGCGGATTACCCGTAAATTAAACGTATATGATTGGTCATTATTTTCAACAGAAATGCCCGTGATTGGCTACAAACCTCAACGTTGTAAAATCATGTTGTACTCACGTGACCCAAATAAAATAACCAGATCATTCAAGAAAAAAAACATTAACGTTGTCTCTTCTTTATCTCTCCCCAGAATAAAATGCTACTGTAAAGCCTAGTCAATGCGCATATTGTGTTAATATTTACCAGAAATTGCTGCAAATATATTGAAACTGCTGTCTATCCTGCTTAATCCTGTTCAAACAGATCGACAGCGCGGAGTTGTCTGGAACTGTTGAGAGCTCTATGAACCACGTGACCACGTGGCGGCGAGATCAAAGTGTCGCAACTGTTTTCTATGGCTGTGTTTGTGACGTAAGAAACACTTTCAAACCGCGTTTTTGATACTGTCTTTGGTTTACTGGACTTTTAAAGAGAAAATACTCAGCAATGGTGTTGACATGGGAATTTGCACATGTTTTGTCTTAAAGCATATTAAAAACACCATATAGACATATAAACACTTGATTTTCACCACAGGGGGACTTTAAATATTTCTTTCTTTGTTAATTTTTTTACATTATAACATTTCTTAGTTTTTATTTTATTTTTTATTTCACCTTTCTGTTTATTTCCATATCGCATATTTGAACTGTGATCTCAGACTATTGGACCACACTGTGTTGCCATAGACCAGTGGTTCTCAACTAGAAGGCCTCAGCAAACTTCAATTGACTTAAAATCATGATTTAAAATGATTTAGAATAAGTTATATTATAATAATCTAAATTAAAATTCTAAAAAGCATATATATCTGAGGTATAAATGAAATATTTCTCCGCAACCAAAAAGCAAAAGTCGTAGTTAATAGTGAATATGTGTTCCCCATACTGAAGTGTTACCAAACCCCTTTATCTGGTTGTAATGCTTACAATTCAAGTCATTCTAGCCTTAACATTGCACAGGGTTGAGCTGTGCTTCAGCTCTGAGTAGCGCTCGTAATGCCTCTCTGACAGGCGCTGTTGTGCGCGGCTTTCTGTCCGCATCAGGGCTGTTTGTGTTTGACGGAGGGCAGAGGTTCCCCGTCAAGGCCTCGCTGCGGTTGAGGGGATTACAGGGAGATCCTCCGTACGTCGCATCGCTTCTATATCAGAAGCCACTGCAATTTCCTCCAAAACAGCAAGGCAAAAAGTCTGAGAACAGAGTAAATAAATGTGAAGGTATATAAATATATAAAGAGGAACACAACCCCCTGGAATCGTAGTTTCGGAAAGATTATTCCAGAGACATTATTTCCCCCTAGTCATGGACTTAACTCAAATTTAGAGGGAGAATGAAATTGCTGGCAGTGAAAAAAGGCAGACAGAAAAGGTGGGAGTTCATGAGGAGAGAAATAACATTTTCATTTGTTTCGGGCCCTGTGGGAGAGATAGGCCGTGCCAGTAAATAGATGCCGTTATGAGAAATGATTTTCTTTTCCCTGATGGGGGATGTGGTTTTAAGGCACACTTATCCATCTGCAATCTAGATGTCAAACCCCAGGAATCCAGAATAGCAACACAGCGGTGTGGTCGTAATGACACACGAATCGAACCCCCCCACTCGTTTCTCGTCCCTCTGTCAGCCTCCCGCCAGCACGCTGCTCTTTCTCTCAGACTTGAGGTTTGTTCTTTGATGTCCGTTTGTTCTTTCCAGCTCAATCATGACATGTTTAAATTGGCCGGTCGAATTACCTTCTAGCCCCGCTGGTACTGTTGAGTTGTGTTCGAGAGGGATGGAGAGAAAAATAGTTTACTGTTTTATAGATGTTTTTTATCGCCAGAATATTCTTGCTGCTGCAGTTATGAAGAATTTCTTCACTTCCCAGAACCGGTGCACTGCGGGTCTCCACGATTTTGCTTATTATTGTCCATTATCCTGCTGGAAATGAAAATAAGCCACAAGAATGTTCATTCTAAGTGAGAGTTTATGTTTTTAGAAATGACACGTTACAGTAAGTGTCTTTGGGCTTAAAAGCTTTTTCTCACAAGGCATGCAAGCTTAAGAGGAAATTTGTATTTTTTGAGAGAGATATTGCTTAGACGAGCCGCAGAGTTTCTCAACACTTTATCAAACCCATGACTGCATTCTGCAAAACTCCCTCCGTTCTAGTTAGTCTGATCAAAAGCAGCACTATGCACCAAACTCTGAGTCATCAAAGGATTTGTGAAGCTTTCATCTTCAGGGCATAGCTTATTGCTTTTCACCTGATACACTGCTTCATCTCACTTCTCTCAAAACATGCAGAGCATTCAAAGTTATACGTTGCATTACAGTTGTTTCTATTGTTCTGTTGTTTTGCTGTATATTCCACAAAACCTGTTTATTAGTACAACGGTATGTGAGAATTGTTTTATGCTATATTTTATTCAGACCCTAGAAATATTTTCTTTTGTGTTCTACAGAAGAAAGACAATGTTGACAGAATAAAATTTTTTGGATGAACTAAACCTTTAAATAAAATGAACAAACTGAACATTAGTGTAAAGTAGGGCTGGAACGACACAGCGACGTAATCGATTACGTTGATTAGGGCTGCAACAAACGATTATTGGAACGATTAATCGTCTACTCGTCGATTATTTTACTGATTAATCAGTAGGCTTTGATCAATTATTCCACTTTTGCTATTAGTTAAAATATTGAGTTATACAGTACATATTTGAACTAATAAATAAAACCAGGAGAAATTTAATGAATTTCAAACAAACTGAATGGTTTTCTTTCCTCGTCGAAGGTCATCAATAGTCCAACCATTACAATGAGTGGTACTATGTTTTTATTAAGTCTGGGAATTGTAATTATAACTTTTTAATACATTTAAAAAATATAAATGTAACATTGTGCATATTTTTTAAAAAAAATGTTTTAACTAACTATCGAGTTTATGGTCATTGAATGGCTTTTCTGGGGTAAACGTAGTGTTTTGTGACATATTGTTCGCAAGCTGTTTAAGTGACATGTCTGCGATTGAATCTCTGATTAAGTGATTACATTAGAGATGGATTCATTCTTTCAACATACTTTGTGATGTTCATTCATGTTTATTTCGTGCTGTAATAGTGGAAGATGAAGAGATCAGGTTCACGTGTTGCTTGACAGCGATCCGTCACGCCACATTATAGAGCGCCAAAACCACATGTATTGTTTGAATTCTGTAGTAAAATTGACAAAATTTAAAAGCTGAGACTTTGTTTTGCATCAAAAGTAACCTGCTCTGTCTAATCTGTTGGTGCGTTGTCGGTGACCTCTTTGCTCTGCAATGTATCTTTCACCGCGTGAGAAAATGGACGTGTGGCGTGAGAACAGTGTCAATTGCATGAGTGCGAGTTGGTAGCCCTGTGTGACAGCATCTTTTTGTAGTTATGTTAAACTTTACCACAATTTACGGTTTTGTTTGTACTCCGAAGCGCTGTGTCTTCTTCTATTCGATTGGATCCGGGATGGCTGCATTACAGTATTGAGCTGTAATGGTCAAATTACTGGTCAAACCGTGTTATTGCAGGCCCTTCAAATAGGTCATATGAGATCAAAAGACTATTCGACAAGAAAATATTTGTTGGCAATTTTTTGTTGTCGATAACGTCAAATAATAATTTTAACCCTAACATCGATTACGCACTGTTTATGGTCATCCTTACTCCCCTGTCATGTTTCACACAAAACAAAACTTTAGAGCAGATGCTGATGGATAGTATGGCAGCGCAACTTAATACAGTTGTGTTCATACAGCGTTTTGTTTTTACGAGCTTCACAACCTTATTCTGTGACCAAACTGACTCTCAAAAGACAACCGCATTCTCAACAAACTGAATGAACGGAACCGCACTAGACAAATAGTTGTCGGCCACTAAGATTTCTAAGATATCGCCATATTGCCCGACCGCTAGTAATGTGAACTCATGTTAAAGGTGATACTGAGTTTATTCACGCCATCCTTAGGTCTTTTGTTCATAAAACTAACAACATTACCACCATACCTCCAAGAATAATTACTTGGAGAAGTGGACTGTGTTGGAACTCAGAGTTTGTGGTTGTTTGGCAATGTCATGCAGGCTTAAATATTTATGTAGTAATGTATCCTGCAGACAGCCACTATAATCAGCACCACAGTTCAATAGATTATACATTTGCAATTAGGGTACTGGCTCAGGTTCTTCTCTGGAGTGGTCGGGGCACACTTGTTCCTTTGCCTCAATGGCTTGGAGGCCTGGCTCAAACAGGAGGAAGAGAGGTGGACAGTGGCCCAGATGGTGATGAGCTGGCTTGGGGGTGGGATTGGACAGGATTAACCCCCTGTAGTTGTGGCCGTGGCCTAGCTACTTAGGCAGGTCAGGGATAGTGGAATTAGCCTTGGCCTAGCCGTGGTGTTCCATCTGATTTCAGGCCTCATCCAATTACAGCCTTATCTCCGCAACAAATGAGATCAATGCTGCAGACGCATGAAGACCTTCTGCCTGAGGGACGAGGTGTGATAATCGCCCATAATACAGCTCAGGTACAAGGGCAGACAGGTGCCTGCAGAACAAGCCCAGCATGCTTGAACCCAAGAGAGAGAGTCTGGACCGACATTGACTACACCTCGTCATTAGAGAGGCAAAGGAATTAATATTGATTAGCACTGAGGCTATGCTTCCCCTATGCTCTTTCTGCTGGTATGCATGTAGAACTATTGAACTTTATTGTTTAATAAACTTTATTGCAGCTTCAAGAGCCACAGGATACTTGGCATAATTGCAATTTTTGCCTCTTATCTGTATTGAATTGTGCGCTGCTTTTAAGTGATTTTAAAGGATGCTGCAGTAGGGACCATAAGTGCTTTTTATACTTTCTGTGCATTGAGGCACTCGCACGCCTTATACAGTGGACTTGAGATTAACCCTCTGCCCCTAATGCAGTTAATTTTCTTGTCAATTAGGGAGAAAAACAAATGTTTGACATTTCTAGATGTAATTAGGAAAATAATTAACCTTTGCAACTGCCTGTTAAAAAGCAGTCTGTTTTGCAAATCTCTTTTCTATACTCCAAATGTGTGATGAGACTAGAATGGAGGAGTGTGTAATGAACGCTGTACATCTCATCATGTAAAATTTTGTTCTTCTTTGCTCGTTTAATTACCATTGCTTTGCTCTCAACATGATTTTTGCAGTATCTATAACCAGCTCTGAGCATTTTAGGGTCTTGAATGCCATGCATAATTACAAGGGTTCTACCGTTGATCTTGCCTATAGAGCAGTGAGTAGCAATTTCATGACAGAATTGTCTGTGAATCAGTTTTATTAAAAGATTTAGTAGCAATTATACCGCCATTGTGAGGCAGATTCATTTAAATGCTTTGAAATGGGCCATGGTGTATTTGAGACAACAAAAATATGATGGTCTCTAATATGTAGTCAATAGCCAGTCCCAAACTCTGACTGTAATGCCACCGGTCTGTCTCACAACCATCTGGAATGGGGCGAGCTGTCTGCTGTATGGCTGACCAGGGAGCCATCTTCCGGGATTTATGTCTGCCCATTTCTACCCACCGCAGCATCCAGAATGCTATTAGCCACCCGAGAGCTATATAGAGGTTTTAAAAGAGAGTCCTTCAACAACCGTGCCTATCGCTTTCTGTCTCTCAGGCCTGGTTTAATAAAAACCTCCTTGGATGGCTCAAGGCAGCTTGGCGTCCCAGGGTGTGTTGGCACCAGAAGGAACCTTTGCTCAAAACAGCCTGAACGAGGATGGCTAGGCGCGTCATGCATGAGTAAGTCTAGGAGCTGTGTCTGCTCCTTTCTGGCTCAGTCATGTGATTGAGGGCAGTGAAGACAAGATTTGGACAGTGAGGTAGGGTGAGCGTGGCATGGCCCGGCCTCCAAAGCACAAGGCTAGATTAGCTTCTAGGGGGCACAGCAGCAGTTAGTTTGGGAAAATATCACAGCCCATTAGCTGGAGCAGCGAAATGGAGTCAACTTCAGGGACTCTATTAGCCTTTCTTCGCTTACGCAGACGCCGTCCCTCAGCTCTGCGCTGCTATTCTGGAAGGACTGAGCGCACAGTTATAATTGGACTGGGGAAATCAAGCAAGTTTCAGTGGTCCTGGTGGGGCTTTCAGACAGAAAATGAGAACTCTGTCTTTTGTATGCTCTTTTTTTCTTGCCTACTTCTAGTTTGCACCCACCCCCTTGTTAGCATCACCTGGTTTGTTAACACTAAAGCATTCCATTGTGTTTGGACTCTTTTTGAAGTGTTTCCTTTTGTTTTGGGGATTTTTTCCTCCGCTTTGTTTTCTTTCTTTTCACTCCTGCTTTGAATTAAATTCACATTATTAGCAAATTCTACAAGCACGCAGGAGTATAAATGCTGTGCAACCTTTCTAAAGTATGAGTATTCTCCCCGCACTGATTAAACCACAGCGTGCTGCTCGTTAATAAACACGCAGGTCTCCCAGAGTGGCATGCTCATGCGCTCTTCAAGGGGATTTAAAGATGTCTCCCGCCCTATTTGTTGTCATCATCGCAAAGCATGCTAACACTCATCCCTTTCTTTTTTTTGTAATAGCAAACATTATCCTTATATTATCTCCTTTCTTTGTTTCTCCTGTAAATGTCCTTGATGTAGAGCTTTGTGACTTCAGTATTGACATTTTCTGGTTTTATAAAATGGTGGCTGGGACATAAGACAGGCCTCACTGCTTCAGGTAATTGATGTGCAATTTTTAGCCCTTCCAAAGGACGTTTTCATCATTCCCATTGTAGAACAGGGACATTCGAGTCAGTATACCAAAACTGTTTAACACAGTCCTCCTAAAATGAAGGTCATCAATCCTTAAAGACCAGCACATTTTTTTCATACTATTTTCAGCTTTACTCTAACACAATTAACAGTTTGTAACACATCCTTATTTGGTAATTGTGTTTACATTGTGACACAAACAGCTCATTATTATTATTGTGACAGTACCATTTAAAATAAATATGAATAATGTATATGTTTGACATAAATTGAATAGATTTTAAATGGTCACTCCAAGCCAGAATTATTTTATTTTATTTATTTGAATGATGGATATTTTATTTATTTTATTTTATTTTTATGCAGTCTTTTGTTTTGAGGTGATCTCTCTGATCAAAGGTTGTCTGATTATCATTGAAGGGAAATTATTATTAGCAATAGGAATGGGAAAAAAAAATTATTGAGAGTTGTTTGTGCACATAAATGTTTAGGTGTAAAACGTGGTTCATGAAATAAACACTGGTATTCTTTTAAGGCTTGATTTGATGGACATTTGACCAAGAGAGTGAAGTTGAAATGCTGTGTTCTCAAATTTGGCTCTGAGGCAGGTCTATTGCATATCTCTCAGTCCCAGAGTCCCCGGTGTCTACGGGTATGACAGCCCATGGCCTCAAAGCTGTGACATTTCAGAGACCCTGGGGAGCCCATCACAGAGAATGTTATCAGGCCCTTAAAGAGACACCTCCCAGTCTTTTTCACTAACACCACTCAAACTCTTTCTTTCTCTCTTCCTTTGCTTCATCCCTCTACCCTAGTGCTCTGACCTGACCGCAAGGCTGGTGAAAGGCTTTTTGAGAGCTCTTCCTGTAAGGCACAGAGACTAGTGTGACCAGACCTCAGATTAAATGCAAGGGCTGTACGCTACGGCTGTTCTCCCAAGGTGTCATATGTCAGTCCTGATGGTCGCTAACACTCACACATACAGTCACACATGTTCTTAGTCTCCTCTTATGGTCACACACACAAATATGTTGCCCTCTGGAATCCATCATCCTTCAGCCTGGCTCTAGATTTATCCTCTCCCTAAACCCGCTCTGACAGGTTTGTTATCTGTTCACCCGGTCGACAGACCCATGAGAGTCGGAACGCCGGGAGTTAGGAGGCTGAGAAAAGCAGGGCAAGTAAATGTCAAGTGAACCGCCAAGGATGGATATTATAGCTTCTGGGTTCCAGAGAGAGTATCATCTGTCTTTCCCCCATCTCTTTTACAGTCAGCCCAACTCTCTCTCTCTTTCTCATTTTTTGTGTCTCTCTATCTCTGTCCGTCTCTTGCTGGACTGTAGTCTATTGATTTTTTATGCAGAGTTATGTGGAGGTCTGAATTAGATAGTTCCCACAGAGCGGTGTAATACAGCTCCCCCAACCCTGCACCCCCTTGTCGTGAATCGAATCCAAATGAGCAGTGATTACCGAACTCCCTGTTTTGTAGAAGATCAGCACTATTTAAACAGCAGGGGAGTGTGTGAGGGTGTCTGTGTGTGGGTTCATGTCTGTATTAATGTTCATAAGCTCCGAGTCCATTACCTGCCTTTCATATTGAATAGACTGTACAAGAAAAGAACCATTTTTCAACAATAATATAATTTGTTTAATAATGATGAGCAAAATTCAGTCAAAGCACATGCATCAAAATTAGAGCACTTGTCCATACATTGAAAAAAAAGAAAATTCAGGGAAGGTAAAGTCTCATGATGATCTTTATTGACTTTATGAAAGTTACGATGTAGCTTGGAATATAGCTTGCAAGTAATTTAAACTATATACTTTTCAGAGCTTATCAGGGTTATGTATCAGTGGCTATGTTTACATGCACAACTTTTGTTTCAATCGGACCGAATTTATTCAGATTGAGGAATCTGAATGTAGTGTTTACATGAACGCTGAAAAAAAGTGATCAGGTTGATGTGCGCGTTTATATGTCACAAGCAGAAATCTATTTTTTGACATGCACACACTGCACAAATATGCAAAATGTTTCCCCTGGTTGCTCATAATAACCTCCTAAATTGGTTCTTTATTTGTTTTAAACATCAGACTTTATATATTGATCCATTTCTGGTCATAATTTGGAGACAATGAGCATATGAACCGTTTTGCCATGCTGCTTATATTTATCACACAGTAAAAATGCCCATCCCACTCCCAAAACCAGTCTCTGTGGATGAGAATCTGAAACAAGGACTGGTGGGATGTTGTCCTGCTCCACTTCACAGAAGCTGAGTGAAAGGAGAATTTTAGAATATCAGGACACTAATTTATATTCAACAGGAAGAACAACTTGTTCCACGTCATACGTCATATGCTATTTCTGTCATTGCACA